>JABUQX010097947.1:0-40332 GCA_015478945.1 Trachelipus rathkii | reverse complement strand
TATTAGTATATATATATATATACTATATAATATATATTATTATATATATAAATATATATATATATTTATATTTATATATATATATGATATATAATATTATATAATATATAATGTTATATATATAATAATATATAGTATATATGATATAGTATATATATATACTATAATAATATATATTTATATATATAATATATATATAATATATATATATAATTATATATATATATAATTACTATATACTATAAATCATAGAATACTAGTATATATAATAATGATATCCTAGTTATGTCAAATAATAATAGGTAAATATAAGAATTCATTATTTATCATTATAGGTTAATTGAATAAACTTTTCTTTATTCTGCCTTTTGTTTTTTTTTTTTTTTTTTTTTTTTTTTTTTTTTTTGTTTTTTGAAATAATAAAGTATAACCTTTTTTTCAAATAAGCAGTATATATATTATAATATACCCTCTTATTTTTGAACTGATGAAGTTATTGTAAAACTCACAAAAAAATAGATAATAAATGGTTTGGAGCTATACAGCTTTACCAGTTATCAAGGAAAATTTGAAATTAAAAATCTAAAGAAATTATTAAGGGATATTAAAATATGTGTTAGCACATGTTTATAACAGTTTCCAGTAGTGATTTTTGGCCTTTGAAAATCTATTAAAAACCAATAAAAACCACATTAAAACCATCAAATAGCCATAAAAAAACCAAAAAAAAAAAAAAAAACAAAAAACCATTGGTTTATTTGGTTATTTAAAAAACCAATGGTTTTGTTTTTTTTTTTAAAAAACCATGGTTTTATTTCCAACGCCATAGCTGCAGGTTAGTTGATGGGGTAGTGAAAGTTTTGAGCTTTATCAACACTCATTCACGAAAAGCAAAGAATTTGATAGAAGGGGGTTTAGGCCCCTAGTCTTTCAAGATGAAGAGTAATTTAAAAAATTTGCTTCAATGACTCTTACGACTTACGAAGGAAAAACCAGAGTTCACCAATTTTCTAGAAACGTGAAGTTTAAAGTTTTTCTTTGATTAATTTTGCATTTAACATATATATATATATATATATATAATATATATATATAATATATATAATATATATATATATAATATATATATAATACTTATATATATATAATATAATGCCTGATGGCATGGATAAATTCTAATGCATCTATTTGGCTGATCTATAATGGGTATAATACCGCCACTTACTTGACTGAATTTGTAAACAAGACCACGGGCCAGGACCCCAGGGGACAGTACTACAAACATTAAATGATTTCGTTCTCAAATTATGGCGGTGACCTCTTAACCACGAATGATTGTCACTACAATTTGGAAATACAGTTTGAATATGGCCTCAGATAATCAAAGTACACTTACCACACAAACACTTAGTGGCTCATGTGAAGGAGAAGCACCAAAACGAACGTTCTTTTCATTTTTTGTTTAGATCATTTCCAAGAGAGCATTAGCTATTGACCATTGATACCACAAAAGGACATTAATTCTTAAATATAAATACTGCGTCCAAAGAAATAACTGATATTTAAATAAAAATACTGCAATGATGAATAATATATAAAAAATATTTAATAAATTAAAATAAATAGAATAAAATAAATAATTTCGTTATACCATAAATCATTAGAGAAAGATAAACGTAAGAATTATAAACGCAAATAAAAAAAAAATATATATATATATATATAATATATATATATATATGCTATATATTATAATATATATATATTATATTATATATATATTATATATATATATATATATTATATATATAATATATTATTATATTATATAATTCAATCACATGCCATATCTTTAAAAAATTTAGAACGTTAAAAAATATTAAATTAACATTTAAAATATTATTATATGTCAAAAGTTCTCATAGTGACGAGGCATGGGAAACTGTAATGCAAACCTATAAATCAAATATCTGTTACCAACATAAGAAATCAAATCAATTATTTGTCTGTTTAAAATTTGGGGAACATACTAAAGAGCTGACTGAGCGCGAGATAATATTTTACCCACTGTACAACAGTTGACGACTTTGATAATGTTGAGAAATTAAAAATACATCAAGGACGAAAAAATTATATCAATAAAAGAGAATCGGACGCCTGCCAATCGGAGAGATTCTGAATCTGGATAATATTAATAACAGAAAATTGTACAAAATATTACCAGTGCACAGATTATAGAATACCCAAAGACTTTTTACCTGTGATGAAAATTTGCAATGGCCGACAGGAAACATCGGAACTATGATTAAAATAAGAACTTTAGGTTAGTGGACTTAAACGTCCACATGCCTAGAAAATCGAAAAAAAAAAAATAAATAGTATAGCTAAATTTTATTCTGGTTTCTTTAAATTTAATTTTGAAGACTGAAAAAAATGTTTAGCTGAAAAACGTAGTCTATAGGTGCTATGCCGTAGCTGGTACCTATACTAGACCTAAAGTACCGGGAAGAAGATTTTATTTTAAAAATTTCGAATAATTAGCAAAGGAAATTTTTAGTAATTTATTTTGATAAATTTTCGGTACTTAACTAAAACCGTAAAAACGAATTAGTGTAAGAAATGTTACATACAGATTTATTTCCAAAGGAGAATGTAAACGGAGCAACACAACCACAAGTAAACATGTTCTTAGTAATAAGTGACGGTTCTTGGTAGGATTCTTTTCCCGGTTCGGCGGTGAGAGAGGAGGGGGTAGAAGGAGAAGATTGTATCCCGTTTTGGAAGATGACGCAAAGATGCTGAGTGCCCACTGAAAAATGGATGTAATTATTTAGTAAGGCATTTTACGATTGATGGTAAATAATTTAGAGTGTGTTGAATGAAAGAATATATCAATAGAGATTCTGAGAGATAAACTAAAATCGTTGATTAAAAACAAAAAAGATCAAATAGAAATAGTAAAATATTAAAAAAAGCGAAATAAACTGGAGTCGATGTGGTTTTTCTGACCGCTTGAGGCAAGTATTATATATTATCCTCGAAAACTTCTGCGTGCTTTGAAGCGAGGAGTAAAATGAGTTATGGTCTTCATATGAAAATGCAGCATCTAAGCTTTGATCTTATTTTAAATAGATACCACATCGTGCCAAAACAGCAATAAACAAATTAATCAATTACGAAAACATAATAAATTATAAAACGAAAAGCATACATGGAAACCCAAATAATCAATGAAACATAAATAAAATGTTAAAGATGAAAGCATACATGTGAAACAAATTAATCCAATAAGAAAACATTTAGATAAAATTTTAAAATGAAATATATGGTGTAAAAAAAAGTATTAATAAAAAAACATTGGGCATATAAGGTAAAACATTAAAATTCTTAAATTAGGACCGAGATACACTGGGGTCTTTTGAAAACTTCATTAATGAAAAATACAAAAAGAAATACTCTCATAAGCCTGGAAAAAGAAAGAAACTTCTTGGAAAATTAAAACAGATCAAATTATGAATAAGTTGATTTTTCATTAAAGTTTTAACAAAAAATCATCGGAATACTATATTATATGTTGGCTCTACCTATAAACATTTTATAAATAAAATTCATAAAATGTACCATGAATCTTATTCTACGTCATGACAAGGGTCAGTGTTAGAGTTGCAACATTACCTTTATTGCCTTCCTAGGACTATTTAATAAACTTGTCTAATAATAAAGTCAAAAAACACACTAAAAAAAAATTTAAATAAATATTTACAAAAAATCAAAAATATTTAAATTTTCAAAACATTAAATATTCAAAAACATTTTCTTCAACAATTTTCCTTCCAAACACTCAAAACTTTATTTAAAAAAAAAATTATTAGATTTTGCTTACAAAGAAACTTAGTGTACAAAGAAAAACATGTTTACTAAGGTTCACAGTTTCATTAACATGTTCTAGCTGGGAAACAGAAATCCATAAAAAAAAAGATTAACCCATCAAAAAAATAAAACTTTATCTATTAGCAATTATCCTTCAATAATTTATTATATCTCTGTGGAACTCAAAACTACCTGATATCGATGTTAAATGAACCAGTAGTCACCATTATTATGATTATTATTTATGTATTTATTATTATTATCATTAATTAAGTTATTATTATTATATTATTCATATTATTATTATTATATTATCATTATCAATATTATTGTTATTGTAATTTCTGTTTTTGGAATTATTTATTATTATTCGAGTATTATTGACTTTATTGTCAAATAACATCTCATTTCAAAATTTTCCCAGTATGCTGCATACAGTGGTCCCTAGTTCTGTTGTGCGGAAAACGTTCAACGATTCATAAGGGAGGAAATTACTAAAAAAAAAAAACAGGTTCCATAAGAAGATCAGAAAAATCGTGTAGTGTTTGTATGTTATGTTGAGTGTGTTTTGAACAAAGATGTATGAGCCTCTGCGACGAGAAGCTGCTGTTCCATTTGGAAATAAGCGTACTCGTTAAGTTCTATTTTAAGTGGTGGTAAATAAAAAATAAATAAAAAAGAAACATCGGATAGAACGAAGTACGACGAAAAATATAAAAATATTTTGTCTGAAGACAGTATAACTTATCACGCATAATATCCGATGGGGGCTCAGTTCAAATGTTGTAAGTTATCCAATCGAAAAAATCTAAAAACTAACTTAGTGGGACTTAAAATTTCCTGCCCTAATGAACTCAAACAAAAAAAGATATTATTTTTCACTGCCCTGGATATCGAACTATATTAAAGAAACCTAAACTTTAGTAGGACTTAGAAACTCACTGCCCTAGAAAATAAAAACTAAATTAGTATAGCTAATTTATTCTGGTTTCTTTAAATGTAAAATGAAACTGAAGAAAAAATGTAGCCGAAAAAACGTCATCTTTATGTGTGATGTCCCGTAGCCTGGTCCCTATTACTATGACCTAAGGTACCGGAAGATATTTATTAAAAAATTTTGTTAATAATTACTAAAAGGAAAATTTTTAGTCATTTATTTTGAAATTTTCGGTTACTAAACTAAAACCTAAAACGAAGTTAGTTGTAAGAAATGTTACATACCAGATTTATTTCCAAAGAGAATGTAAACGGAAGCAAACACAACCACAAAGTAACATGCTCTTAGTAAAAAGTGACACTTCTTGGTAGGATTTTTTCCGGTTCGGCGGCGGAAAGAGAGGGAGGGGGAGAAGGAGAGATCGTATCCCGTTTTGGAAAGATACGCAAAGATGCTAATTGCCCACTTTGAAAATGAGATGGTAAGCTTACTTTAGTTAGGATTTTACGTTGATTAAATAATTTAGGTGTGTTAAGGCGAGATGAATAAAAATTTAGCGATTCTAAATATACTAAAATTCGCCCCTCGATTAAAAACAGAAAAATCCAAATAGAAATAGTAATATAAAAAAAATTCGTTTATTGGCAACTCTGAAAGAATTTCATCAGATAGATGGGGGAGGGGGTTGGAGGGGGATCGGCGTGATGTTTCTTCAGACGAAATGAAAAAAAAGAAAAGAAAATAAGAATTTAAAAGTGCTAATTTTTTTTTTTTTTTTTTTGGTTTTCGAAAAACTGGGGAGAAAGCAAATATAAATAAGAAAGAAAACAAAGATAACTATGCTTTCTTAATTTTAAACTATACGGAATAGTTTTTCCCGTTATATTATATATATATATAATTATATATATATAGATATAATATATATAATATATAATATATATATATATTATATATATATATATATTTTATAATATATATATATATATTATGATATATATATATATATATATATATATATACATGTATTTATAGTGGCGGCTTGTCTTTATGGGCTCCCTAGGGCTGCAGCCCCTCCAAATAAAAAATGCCAGGCATAGGATGTTGATAGAAATTATGAAATTTTTATTAAAGGAAACTGATCTGAATATTTTTTAACAGGTACATACCTTAAAGAAAATTGGTCTTATATTAATTATAACAAAAAAAAGGAATTCTTTTTTCAACTGCAATATATGTCGTACGATATTATATTTCGAATATATTCAATTAAACAGAATGTGGGCTCTATTTTTGCCGCCCTTAAAAAAGACCAACTTTATTAGTTCTTAAAAATAAGACAAATATGGCAACTGACGAAAATAAAGAATTCAAAATTCTAATAGTACTTTTTATAATGTTGCCAGTTTGGCTTTTTTTTTATTTCATAAACATATATTACTCTCATATAAAATTAAGGTTCAAATTTTAAGATTGCTAGATTTGTCCACGTAATGTCCTTCTTTTCCTTGTATATAAGATTTAGAGACACTAACTAAAGTCACTGTATTCAACTGTTTCTTCGATAAAACTCAATTTATTTTTTTTTTGTTAGAAATAATTTAGAATTAAAATATCATTGTTGTGATATATATATATATAATATTATTATATATATATATATATATATACTATATATATATATATATATTATATATATATATATATATATATATATATATTATATATATATATAATATATATATTATATATAATATATATTATATAATATATATTATATATATAGTATTATATATATAATATATATATATATATATATATACGTATATATATATATATATATATATATATATATATATTATATATAATTAATATATATTATATATATATATATATATATATATTATATATAGTATATATATATTATAGGCACTGTATCCTTTAAGTGTGTACTGTACATTTAGCACTCCCCTGTTTTAAGTGTTTTTAACTATTATGGTTTTAATATGTGAAGAATCTGATGTAACCTTATAAAGATAAGTTATTTGTTTTTAATTTTTTATTTTGAAGCTTTTTAGTTTATGTTAGATACTTATAGTTAGTTTTTAGGATTTGGCAGTTGAAAGCAATACGCAGTTTAGCTAGTACTAGGTTATGTTTTTTATGTTTATTTTTTTTCTCGACTTCTTGTTTAACTTAGTTTTTTGGCGTTTACGTATTTGAATATCCGTTATTATAATTTATACAGATTTAGTTTGAACTTTTTAGTTGATCAATCGGTATTCTTTTTTTTCTTTTTTTGTATGCAATTTCTTGAGAGGTGTGCAAGTGTTTTTGAAACTTCTGAATTATTCAATTTTAGATACTTACTGTAATATAGCTGTAGCGGTATTTTTAAAACTCCAGGTTTTAAATTTAAGGTTTAAGCTTTACGAATAACTTTATCCTCGTTTCTCTTTTGGGTTTTGTCTGTTTGTTTTCTGTCTGTTGTTCTTTTTTGCTGTTGTGACTGTGTGTGCGGTGTATGATGGCGGATTTGCACAGGCGGTGGCTTTTCATTTTGACTTACCAACATCGTGGGCTTCACTCTTAACTTTGCACCGTGGAACACGACCTCTCTAACTTAACCCTAATCTTTTGCTCTTGGCTGAGACCCAGATGGCTAAGGATTCATCCTCTAACTCGTTTATATATCCAACTATAATTTATCTTCATAATTTCCGTCTGAAGGGTGGAGTTATGTGCCTATTGTAAACCATAAACACTACTGAACAGCGTCTCGAAATCTTGAATCTCATTAATTTCGATGTTCTGTGGCTTAAACTTTTCCTTCTACTACGAATAGTCTTGTGCTTTCTGGCGTTACTGTTCTAGCCTAACAGAACAGATGTTTATGCCTTTTTTGATTTACCGTACTAACTTCTACGAGTCTGTTATATTTTCTCATTCAAAATACTGAGGTTCTCTATTTAGGGATTTCAATGTACACAACACTGAATGGTTGGGGTCTCTCATACTGATTTAGGTGGGGAGGAGGCCGAATCATTCAGCATTCTCAACGATCTGGAGCAACTAATTAAAGAACCAACACACATTCCGGATCGTCCCAACCAATTCTTGAACACTCTTGACTATGTTTCACCACTAGTCCTTCTCTCTATAAATTTACACCACCTTTCGCTCCTATCGGGTAATATCTTCGACCACAAACCTTACTCTTAATTTAATACTTTCCTCTCGCAACAGCTCCATCCTGCCCATGCGTTTTTTCTGGCACTTTAATCGGGCTGACTGGGAGGCAATTCGTTGCTTCTACGTAACTACAATTGAGATGAGCTGCTTGACTCTGTAGACGCTTCGCTTGTCTTGATCCCGAATAAAGTGGGAGCTGTACTCGTTGATGGATGAGCAGGTCATTCCTTCTTCGACTAAATCTTTTTCTCGCTCAAAATCCATGGTTCGATCGGGCTTGTTCTCTGAGCCATTCAGGCAAGAGACAGTGCCTATCGGGTGTGGAAAAAATTTCTCGTTCTCTATCACTCTCGCTAATTTTCATTCAGCTAGAAATCGTTGCAGGGATTACTCTTCAAGCGAGCATAGCGGACTTCATTTAAACGAAAGTGACGCTGACCTCCTTGGTTCTCCTACTGATACTAAATCTTTCTTGGCTTCTTGCCACAAAAACATGCTCTTAACCTGACGTTTCTGTAAATCATCCGGTTTCCTCCTGCTTATTCGCTGTCTGATTGGTTCTGTGTGCTAATGACTCCAACTGAAAAAGGCCAAATCTCTTCAGCCTCCTATTTTCCTCTTAACTCAACCCTGGACGGATTCTGGCATACCTCTTCCTCCTCCTTTTTTTTTTCTGTTTTTTTTTTCTCTTCCCCTTTTTTCTCATGGTGCCTATGCCTTTTGCCTGATGATTGACATTTGAACGGGTCATGGGCTTCTGAAATCAATGGAAGCGTAAGGAAAGACTGGTGGCCGGAAAAAAAACCCCGGGCATCCTCTTGCGAGTTTTGAATGAGTGTGCTTCCGTACTGACCCCGCCCCTCGTTCAACTATATTCTCTATGCCTCAATGCTAGCACTTTCCCTCAGTGTTGGAAGCGCGCATATGTCCAACCTATTCCGAAAAAAGGAAGCTGCTCTGATCCTTCTAACTATCGACCTATTGGCTTAACTTGTATTCTATCTAAGAATTTTGAAACCCTTCTCAAACTCTTCGCTTCTTCATAGGACCATCTGGAATCTCATCCCTTCTTTCCGATCGCCAGTTAACGGCTTTCGGCGCTCGAGTTCTACTGGCGATATACTTTCCTACTTAACAGATTTATGGGTTTTCCGCCTTAGGAACTACGGGGAGACTTGCGTTGTGGCGCTTGACATATCCAAAAGCATTTGACCGGGTATGGCACGCGTCACTGCTCTCCAAGCTCCCCTCCTTTGGGTTTCCTCCTTCTCTTTGCTTACTTATGTCTAGCTTTCTTTCAAATCGCTCAATATCGGCTGTTGTTGATGGGGCGACTTCTTCTTTTTCTGTCAATAGTGGTGTTCCTCAGGGTTCTGTGTTGTCTCCTGACTTTATTCCTGCTGTTTCAATTAATTGATCTTTCTCACCTAGCCAACATCTAACTCTATCCATCATATTTGCCGATGACTCGACCCTTCATTCTTCAAACATAATGTTCAATGCTGCTCCCTCTTTTACTTCTAGAATTGGGCCTCTCGTCTTAAACGCTTTCCGATTTGTTCTCGGCTGATGCTGGACAGAATTTGCCGGGTGGGCGTTCTCTCAACCTTGTGAAATTTAATTTCTTTTAAAAACCCAACTTCTACAAATCTCCCCTCTCTAGACCACCTGCTAACTTTTCTACCTCTTTCGACATTCCTCTCGTCTCTCCTGTTGACAACGATAAAATTCTTGGCCTTTAAACATAACAAAAAATGTCCTTTGGAAACCTCCCATCACAACGGTTGTAGGGCGGCCTCTTCAAAGGAAAAGAAAGCTGGGAGTTCTGTTTAGACTGCGGAGACTTTTTTTCCTTGCTTCTCAGTTGCTCCAGGCTATACAAGGGTCTTCATTCGCGCCTTGTATGGGTACTGCTCTCACTGGGGATTCTTGGTTTCACACCGCTTTTGGATAGGGTAGAGTAAAAGGCCAAAAGGCTTATAAACTTCCTGTTACTTTCAGTTCACGTGCCCCCTCTATCTTTGCTGCGCGAAGGTTGGTGCTTTATCTTTTCTATAGGTACCGTAGCGGCAAGTCCTCAGAGGGAACTTTCCACTCGCGCACCACCACCCACAAGCGGTGCTGTGTCGGCACATGAGTTTGTGTTGATAATTAGTAACTGCCAGACTTTGTTCGCTGCGGTTGCTTCCTTTCTGTTCCTGCCACCTCTGTTCTTGTGAATTCTCTTCTTCGTTGTTTCCTTTTTATTCAATTATTCTCCTCACTTTTAAGCCTGCGTCTGTGGCTCATCTGCGTAAATTTGCGTTAAATGAAAGTTTGAGAACGTTGCAACACCCCCTCCTTGAATTAGGGGCTCTGCCCGTGAGCGGCGGTGTCAAGTGGTAAAAAAACAAAAAAAAAAAAATAAAAAAAAAAAAAACTGACATATGATATCGAAAATCTCAGAACTCTGCTCGTTGCAGCCCTGCAGTGTCACGTGTTAGCTAAAACTCTAATAGAAAGATCGCAGTGTATAATATTATATATATATAAATATATATATTATATATATATATAGTATATATATATATATATATATATATATATATATTAATATATATATATAGTATTATATAGTTAACCTGGCGCCCGCTCCATGCCAATGTTTACACGAGGCCGCCCACTATTATATATATATTATATATATATATATATATATATATAATATATATATATATAATATATATATATTATATATATATATAGTATAATATATATATTATATATATTTCTTTCTTTCTTTTATCTTCCTTCTATTTTCCCAAGAATGGGAGTAAGGTTCGTGCTACAAGCATCGGAAAAAGAAAAGCAGTAGAAGAACATGACATTAAGTCGAAAAGAAAGTCCAGCCTTTAAAACCCCCCCCCCCCCCCCTCAGTACTATTAATTAGTGGGGAACTCAAATCGCAGTCAGAAAATGCCAGACCCTAAATGCTTCATGTGGACAGCGATGGACCCTCATCTATTGTTTAGATCGTCAATAAAGGGTTCAATCCCTTGGCCCAGGTGGGCCACAATCAAACATCCCCTCACAATCCCCCGCATATCACTCCTGTTTACACCTTTCATTCTTCGCCTCTACCAAACTCCACATTTTCTCTGCCTTTTCCAACATCGTACTGATTTCCATCCCCCACTTTTTCTTCGGTCTCCCAGTCGTCGCGTTCCCAACACCACTCGCCCAATCTGCCACTATGACAACCGCTGAACCACCCGACTATCATTCATCCTTTCCATATGAACCAAATTTACCATTCAACATTACTTTTCATTAATATCTCTCATTTAGCCCCTGTTCTTCTTACCATTAACCAGCTTCTCTAATAAGTTCATTTCCCAACTTTTATACAATCTCTTTCTCACACCTAGCATGCCCCTAAGATGTGTCGCATCTGAACACAATGAACTTTAGATCTTTAACTTCTTATTCCAGACCATAGTCTCACTACATATACAATAACACAGGTAACAACATACCCTCATGTAAAACCCTAGCACACTCCAAGGACTTAGTCCCTTTACATTCACCAACGATTTAATGCACCAGCAACCTTCCTGCCATTCACCAACTTTCCTACTACCACTCTGCATCGTCCGTTCCCTTCTCCATCCAACATTATACCCTAAATATTTAAACTCAGAACACTTGTTCCAGCTGCTCACCATTCTAACATATAACTCCACACTGAGGAGTGTCCTGCACTCACAAAACCATTAACCTTACTCGTATCCACGGGTTTTATTTTCAAGCCCCTCCTTTTACACACCCTGCCCGAAATCTCTCTACCAATCCTTCTCAAACTCTCTTCAGATTCGCCGACACAGAACCAAATCATCCGAATAATAGGTAGGGACCCTACTCATCTCCATCTCCACCATGTCTAACCCCATTTCCTGCCAGTCCCACCTCGAAATTCTTTCATAACCCCATCCATATACAAATTGAATAACCAGGAACATGACACAACCCTGTCTTCACTTTCCGCTAATTAATCCCTTAAACCAATCACCATTGAAACACCATTTATTCTTACACACGCTTCCTATCGTGCCATACATACTTCTTGATTTCCATTCAGAAGCTACCACCAACACCATATATCACTAAACACCTGCCATAGAGCTTCCCTATTAACTCTATCAGACGCCTGTTGCAAATCCATATTAAAAACCTAAATTACAATTTATTCTTCTCTCAATCATTTGTTTCATCAATTAAAGATTTGATCCACACATCCTCTAACCACTTCAAACGCACCTTTTCTTCACCAATCAGTCCTTCAGTCACTCGACGCACTCTTCGACCAACAAATACCAGGCATTTACGCTTCCCTAACAACACTCCAATAAAACTTATTCCCCTATAAATTCTACAGTTCCCCTTTCTCCCTTACCCTTATATAAGGGTACTATACCGCTCTCCTCCAAATCCCTGGAACTATACCCTCTATAAACGCTTTGTAACACACAAGTTCCAAATCCAATCAATCACCATTCTCGCCTCCGTTCTTTGAGCATTTCACCAGTAATTTCATCTATACCTGCAATTTACCATTCTTCAACTTTCTCTACCCATTACCTCCTTCCTTACTAATAACCTCATCCCCAAAAATACCTTTCTTCTTGCACCATCAAAAACCCACACACATTCACTATTCACCTCTTCATTACTGTTAATATTGTGCAGATTTTTGAAGTGTCTTTCCACACTCCCCTCACACCCATTTCATCAGTTACGAAAGCACCATCCCTATTCTATATTCTAAGCAGATTCCCCTTATTCTCATCTTTTTTTCCTTTCGCGCTTCCTTCCAGAAGAGCTTCCTAGTTCCTTGTAAGTCCCCATTCATCCGTCCTTTTCCAAAACTGGTATTTACCTCTATGTTTTCTCCTACGTATAACCTTTTAGGTATTTCTTTTTTTCCTCCTTATTTATAAATTCCAAGCATCTTTTTCTTTTGAGTCTTCATCATTTGCTTTTAGTACATCAAACCACGCTTCTTTTTACCCTTAACGCTTCATCACCTCTTTCATTCCACAGTCACTGTTTAAACATTCTACTTCCGTACTTTAGCCAATTTCCACATACTCCTTTTGCCTACTTACCATGCTTCTTCATTTGCCCCAGATTTGTTCCAGGTATCAACTTTTCACATTCAACTCCGTTTTAGTAGCGAAGACGCTCGTTACATACTTAACCTTATTGTCTTGCTCACTTAACTTCTCACTCCTAATTTTACTACTTCCTTTCGTATCTCACCTTCCTCGCCATCCAAGCCCCCACTAACTGAATTTTACAGTAGAACAAACATAATGAATCCGATAATCCCAATTCCTTAAACCCCTAACTGATTACATCCAACACATACTTCAACATCTCCTTCTTCACCAACACTAGAATCAATCATACTTTTCACTTCGATACCATCTCTACCGTACACCAAACTCTAGTATACTTATGTGATACTCTTGTGTTTTAAAGAAAGTATTTACTTACACACATTACCTCTCTCTTCACAGAAATCAAATCACCTTCCTACCATTCTCACTTTTCTTCCCGCCGACCCCAAAACCACCTGTTTATACCATCCCTTTTTGATCACCTATCCAACCATTCAGGTCCCCCAAAACTATCATTCTGAAGCTCCTACTCACCCCATCCAGAAACATCATTCAGATAGTCCCAAAAAATCGTACTCTCTTCAACGTTTCCCTTTAGATTGACATACGTTCACAACCACACAGTACCTCTCCTTTCAACTTAAATTAACCATTAAATCTAGGACTCACACACTCAAAGTCTACCATAGCTTTGTACAACAGGTCACTCATCAAAATTGCATTTCCTTCTCTTCCTCTCTCATTCATTTCCACCCCACGAGCACACACACATTTCACACCACACCACTAATTTTCAACTTTTCCTTTCATGCTTGTTTCAGCTCACAGCGAGCAAATCAAATTTTGCCCTTTCTAAATACATTCATCACCCTCTCTCCTCTTCTCCTCAACATTTATTCCTCTGGCATTCCATGACCGCATACGATCATACAATTTCGCCGAAAGATAAGAAGGGCCGTTTTACGGCCGATCACGACCCTCTCGAGGCCTCATTAGCATCCTGGCGAAGAAATAGATTGGTAGTAGGCAGCCAACCCCAACTATCACCGTCCCTTAGTCGGCTCATATATATTATATATATATATATATATATAGTATATATATATATATATATATATATATATATATATATATATATATATATATATATATATATATATTTTTTTTTTTTTGTTTTTTTTTTTTACAATAGAATAAACACCATCACTCACGGCAGAGCCCTAATCAAGGAGGAGGTGTACTCGCTTAACGTCGAGCAGACGAAGCCAAGCCAAGGAGAGGATAGCCAACATCTCCACGCGACGCAGTTGCGAACCTGGACGCCTCGGTTCGCTTTGTTGGGCGAGTGCTCTAACACTGAGCTATCGGGCGCTTGTTTTTTACAAATAAATAAATATATATTTAAAATATAATATATATATATATATACTATATATATTATAAATATATATATAGAATACATAAATATATATAGCATATATATATATATATATATTATATATATATATAATATTATATACATATACATACATTAAAGTACAATATTACATAACCATAAAATGCACATACACGACATATATATGCAAATATAAATTTCACTAACTATATTTAATACTTCACATATCATTACTATCTTATCACTTACTAATCACTAACAGTATATTGAACGATAACATTATAACTAACACCAATATTAAACACTTCACTATTTCATTAACACTTAGTTTTTCACTAAAATTTATATTATTATTATTATATTATATCATTACTATTATTATTATTATTATATTTCATTAATTATATTATATTATTATTATGATTATATAAATTATTAATATATATAATATATATATATATATATATATATTATATATATATATTTATATATATATATATATATATATATATATATTAATTTTATTTAATATATATATATATATATATATATATATATAATATATATGATTTTATATGAAAGTTATATTAGAATATATTTTTTTACATTTCTTTATAGTTAAAGGAAAGGTCACTAGAAATTCCAGTTCCCGGCCGAATTTTTTTTTTTGTTCTGGCTAATTCCGGTTCCAGCCGGAACCGAAAATTTCAGTTCCGGTACACCCCTTATATATATATATATATATATATATATATATATATATATATATATATATATAATATATATATATAATATTATATATATATATAATATATATATATATATATATATATATATATATATATATATATATCATATCAAGCGGGCGTTGCGGCCACCGAGTTGCGCCTATGGCGCACTATCAATTTGTAGGCGCAAAAGCGCATAGGCGCAACAATTTTTTAAAAAGGCGACTAAAAACAAGAGCAGCAGCAAATTCGTTTGGCCTATAGCCGCCCTATGAACAGAGCAAAGGCCATTTTTTTTTACCTTAAAAGTTAGAACTTAGAAACGTGGCCAAACTTGTATCATTCTAAAAACCAGTGCTAAAACTTATATATATATATATATATATACTTATATATATATATATAATATATATATATATATAATATATAATATATTATAATATATATAATATATATAATATATATATAATATTATAATATATATATTATATAATATATATATATATATATATAAAACTAGTTCAGTAGTTTCTTAACTACAAATAAATTGACAATTATGGGAAAACATGGACCACAAGGAGCACTTGAGGAGGAAGAGGACGTTTAGATATTAGTTTACGGTGTTTTTAATTACAAAAATTACAAATGGTGTTTTCTTCCTTTATAAAGCATGAAGTTATTATCGCACTAAAGTTTACTTTGCAACTAAAATTTAGCGAACATCCACCGGCCAGCGAAAAGTCGCAGGCGCTAGGCGCATTGATGTGAACAAAATTATAGGCGCAGTAGGATCCGGCGGCCATAGGCGCAGTCCACTCAAAAGAATTTATAGGCGCGGCCAAGCTCTGATATATCATATATTACAGAGGTGGGCACGGATCCGTTACTAACGGAACTAGTTTTTTGAGGTAACGGAAAGTACGGGACTCGCCCGTTACTTTTTCTTTCATGTAACGCACTGAGTAAGTTCCGTTATTTTTTCTTCCGTTACTTTTTAGTCCGTTACATTGTTATATATATAAATTTATATATTATATATAATATATATATATATATATATATATATATATATATATAATATATATAATATATATATATTTTATATAATATATATATATGATATATATAATATATTATATATATATATATATAAGAAATAAGGGGAAACTGCATAGAATAATGAATAGGATGGTTGCTTTCGTAACTGACGAAATGAATGTGACTAGATTGTGGTGGGAACACTTCGAAAATCTGCATAACATTCCAGTAAGAAGAGGTTGATAGTTGAATGTGTTGGGTTTATGTGCTGCCAAGAAGAATATATTTGGGATGAGTCATTTAGTAAGGGAGAGTATTGGGTAGAGCGAGAATGAAGAATGGTAAATCTTCAGTATAGAAGATGAAATTACGGTGAATGCTCCAAAAAACGAAGCGAGATGATTATTGAAGATTTGGAAGTTGTGTAACCAAAGCGTATGGAGGTTAGTTCGAGGATTGGAGAGAAGCAAAACAACCCTTATATAGGTAAGAGGATTTAAGGGGTAACTGTAGAAGTTGCAGAGGAAAATTAGTTATAGTGTTGGTAGAAGATATATTACTTGGGTATTTGTTCGAAGAGTGCGTTGAGTGGCTGATAGACTGATTGTGAAAGAACAAGGTGCGTTTAAGAAGTGGTAGAGGATGTGGGAATCAAATCTTTTCATTGAAAACAAATGATTGAGAAAATGAGGTAGAAGAAGAATAAATTGTATTTAGTTTTCTTGGATTGCAAACAGGCGTATGATATGTGATTAAAAGGGAAGCTCTATGGCAAATGCTTGATATATGGTGTTGTTGGTAAGGGTTCTGAATGAAATCAAAAGTATGTCATGACGATTAGTGAAGCTATGGTAAGAATAAATGAGCTGAAAAGGTGATTGAAAGGATGTGCTTTGTCGTTTTGGTTATCAATTGTATACTGGATGGGGGATTATGAAAAATTAGGAGGTGGCGTGTAGGAATGGTGTTAGAATGGATGAGAATGGAAGAAGTGGAGGTGCCCTACCTATTATATGCGTTTGATATATTGTTTTGTGTGGCGAATCTGAGAGAGTTATGAGAGGTATTGTAGAGAGATTTGGGCAGGGTGGTAACGATGTTTTCGAAGGTAACGTAGATGAGGTTAGGGTTATGTTGTGAGTGAGGACAGTCCTCGAGGTGAAGTTATGTTACCATGGTTGAGCAGCTTGGAAAAAGTGTCTGAGTTTAAATTATTTAGGATATATGTTGGATGAAAGGGAACGAAGAATTACAGAGTGTAGTAGAAAGTTAGTGAGATGGCAAGGAAGTGCTGGTGCATTAAATCGATGGTGGAGTTAAAGGTACTAAGCTTGACGTGAGCTAGGTCTTACTGAGGGTGTGTTGTTTAAATAATAATGATAGTGTGAAAATTTAAATTAACAACAAACCCAAATATACTATAAAAACCAATTTTAATTACACAAACCAATAAAATCTAGACTAAAATTACCGTAATTAATGTCATCAAAAAGCTTGAAAAGGTAACGGAGAAAACGGCGCTTCTTTACTTTCCTTTCAAAGAAACGGACTAAGAAACGATAACGGAACTACTTTTCAGAGTAACGGAGTAAACAATAACGGAACTACTTTTTTGCAGTAACGATCTGCCCACCTCGTGTATATATATATATATATATATATATATATATTATATATATATATATATATATATATATATTATATATATATATATATATATATATATATATAGATATAATATATATATATATATATATATATATATATATATATATATAATATATATATAATATATATATAATATATATATATATATATATATTATATAATATATATATATATATATATATCATTGCTCGAGTAATTTTGGACTTAATTTTGTGAAATGGCAAAAAGACTCGCATTAACAAGAATGTTTGCCTTTGAATTGTTCATTTAAATTTTAAATCTTAATTACGAATTTAAATTAAAATAAAATTTTTTTATAAATCATTTCAATGATTTTTGGCATTCAATTTTTAAGATTTCTTGATTGTTAAAATGTTGAAATTTGTCTTGCCTAAAACAAGAGATATTTTAAAAGAAATCTTTTGGATGGCTAAGATTATTTTCTAAAAGTATGTTGTTTTTCTTCTCGATTCATTATTAATTTTCCTTTTGACAGGACCCTCATTATCTTATGTTTGGTTGAGTAGGAAAGGATGTCCAAAATGAAAAGTTCTTTTAAGAAGGACAGATCTATAAGCATCTGTAAGCGCAGAATCAAAACATGAAAAAGAATTATCGGGAAAACCTCAGTTGCAAATATTTGTAATTTAAGTTTTAAAAACAAAGATCAGTTAAAAAGTCATTTAAAAATACATGAAAGAAAGTTTAAGTGTGAGCTTGTAGTTATGAATGTAATCAAAAAGGAAACTTAAAAGTGCACAGCTTAAGCAATCGAGATAGCAAAGTTATTTAAATGGTCTGATTGCAAGCTATGGAATGTCAATCAGAAGAGAGACATTAAGAACACCACATGGCGTAATCACGAAAATATAAAATTATTTTAAAGTTCTGTGAACCCAGTATGATTTAATCGGAAACGATCTTTTAAAACTGCAACATGGCCTTAAAGCATTCGAGATACAAAGTTATTTAAATGCTCTGATGAGCTATGAATATAATCATTAAGAAAGACATAAGAATAACACATGCTTGAATCACGAAAATATAAAAATTATCAAATGTGCGGGTGTAGCTATGAGTGTAATCATAAAAAGAACCTTAAAACAGCACATGCTTAGGCATCGGAATACAAAGTTATTTAAATGTTCTGAGTGCAGTTATGAAAGTAATTTTAAATCCACATTAAAAGATCACATTCTTAAATCTTGTATTATAATTCATTTAAATGTTCTGATTGCAGCAGCTATGAGTGTAATCAGAAAACAAACTTAAAAAGGCACAAGCACTCATCGAGATTACAAAGTTATTTAAAAAATTATTTAAATGATACTATGATGCAGTATGAGTGTAATCTGAAGGAAATTTAAAAACGAGCACATGCTACTCATCGAGATACAAATTATTTTAAATGTTCTGAGTGCACTTTGAATGTAATCAGAAAGGACACTTAAAACGGCAATGGCTTACTCATCAAGATTACAAAGTTATTTGAAATGTTCTGAGTGCAGCTATGAGTGTAATCAGAAGAAGGACATAAGAACACACATGCTTAATCACGAAAATATAAAATTATTTAAATGTTCTGAGTGCAGCTATGAGAGTAATGATAAAGGAAACTTAAAACAGCACATGCTTAGCATCGAGATAACAAAAGTTATTAAATGTTCGCAGTGCAGCTTGAAGAGTTAATTATTAAAAGTTATTTAAAAAAACATCTGCTTAAGCACGTAAGTATGTAAGTAACCCTTTAAAAGAGAGAAATAAAAAATAAATGAAAATAATTATCATCATTAGTGAAGAGGAAAATGGCTGAAAAGAACAAGAAGAATTGATTACCGGAAAGCTTATAATAGTTTTCCTCATTCATGGCAGAAAGAACTATTAAACATTTGTAGAGGGGAAGAAAATATCAAGAGGTTTCTGTAGAGGGTTATTAATAAATGGAAAATAATAATGAAAAATAATTTTATTATTTTTAAGAAACTTGAATATTAATAAGAAAATAGTCGAGTTGAGCGTGTATTAATAAAATTTGTATTTGCATCAAACTAAAGTCTAACTTTAAGGAACAAAATGTTCTAATTTGCAAGTCCTTCTTAGATGATAAATGCTCGAATAAATCATTCTTTTGTACAAGATTTTTAAATTTCTTTACTATTGGATTAATTTACTTTAAAATGTTAATAAAAAAAATATTTATCGACAAAAACCAAGAATTTGCGATCACAAGTCGAAAAGTTTCGTTCATAACATTAAATAATTCGTAAGTTTAAATCAAAGAAAATCTTTAAATAATTATAATGTAAATCTGATAATTCATAAGAAGGAATAAACAATTTGTATTTGAAAGGAGAATATATTCTTTGGGGCTTATACTAAAAGTCATGAATGAATAGTTTTAATCGAAAAAAAGTATGTGAAATATTTTATTAAATTCGATACCTTAATAAATTCTAAAGAAAATTCTGCTACAAATAATTAAATTTAAGCAAAAATCGAATGCAGGCCAATGGAGACTTTCAAACCTATTCGGCAATAAATTCTTGAGCATGAAAATCAAACAGTTTAAGGAGAACTTGTCAAAACCTGTTGCTACATAAATTGCAAAATTAAAAGATAAGTATGTCAAGATTAGCTATTATGTAAGCCTTAAAAGTGTTACTACACAGTTTCAAAAATAACGTAAAAAAAGATTGGCAATGCCAAATTTCTACAAAAATGACTCTAAATCAAAATGTATTTTGAAAATGATTAAAGCCGATAATATTCAGAAGTTAAAACTAGTATCTTGCAAACAGACTAATTTTCTATTCATAATACTGTTGTATAGCTATATCGTTACAATATCCAGACTATGTTTGGAGAAGTGGAATCGCGAAGATTTTTTACATCTTAATGAGAGAGTAAATCTAGTAAGAAAGTTAAAAGCTCAATGTAAATTCGTTTTCAAACACAAATGTGAGGTAAAGGTTCCTAAAATCCTCTCGATGTTCTTTATAAATGAACACAAGGCACTGATGACGACCCTTCAAGATTTGTCCATTTTACACATCTACTTTGGGGAATCTTTAAGAGATTTTAAATGCTGAGAAAATTAATCATGGACCAAGAGTAAAATGTAACCTATACCATCAGAACCATAAAAGTTATCTAGTTTCGGAAAGAACAGAGATTACATCTTCAAAAGACATCAATATTAGGCAAGTTGCATTTAACAGTTGAAGGGATGGATGAAGAGGAATAGCATCAGAATAACCAGAGTTGTCTAAAGTAGAGTTTGAATCATATTTTAAAGAAGAGTTCAGCATTCGGGAAAGGTAAGGGGAGCGGACCGGAGAATCGGCAAGAAAAACAGACGGGAAGGAAATTTGAAGAATTATGTTGCAAGACATAATCTTAGAAAGGCATCAGAAAGGACGTGCAGAAGAATAACCGGAAAGATTACTACTAATTTTTGAATATTTGTAATTAGATTTACGAGTAGTATCATTACAGGGTGGATATTTAAGAGGAATATGGTTTTTAGTTTATTGTTGAAAGTGAAAAATATCAGTATTAAACAAAGCATTATAAGTTACAGTAGTACATAATGAAATTAAATGTCCACCTCCAGACTGAACCACCACCTCACTTTTGATCGATTGTTGTAGATGGAATTCATATTACAAATGATAAAAGTTGTCAATCGCAGTGAAATCGAGTGTGGGAATTCATCACGTGAATCAATAATTAATCAAAATTAATTGATGGAAATTCTGTAGAGAGGAGAGGTAGAGCGAGTATGATCTTTTATGGAATTTAAATAGTCGAATAATTTGGTGAGAAGTTGGAGAAATATACATTATGAATTTATTTGTTTGAAATGACTTGAAAGGGACAGGAAAATGAGAAGATTTTCTTATTGGACGTCTTACTTTACTAGTTTCACAAACTCAAAAACGTTAAACGGGATAGTAATTGACAATGCGTTTAAATCACCAACGTAAGGCTGCCTATTTGCTTTCCTTGCAGGGTTTTGAACCATGAGATTCCATCTAAGAATGTCGAGAAAATTTTTGTCGACAGGATAATGCCAACTGTAACGCGGATTATCCTCTGTTTTTTTTTTTGTTTTTTTTTTTTTTTTGCTACTCGCCTTAATTTACCATTTATCAAGTAGAATTTGAGGAATTTTAGTAGAATTTTGTATTCCTTTCCGTAAAAATAATATGCGGCTGTTGATTTTCCGTAAATGATAATTACCTTGAACTGTTATATCTGATGATCGACAAAATCCTTTTCGAAAGGAGATAACATCATTCTATAGTTGATAACCATTTAGACTCCTCTTTTTCTTAAGACGAGAATGTGTTTAAAATTTAGCCAACTCTGATGATTGCAACATTCCTACTGTAATAGTGAAAACAGAGAATCTGTATATGTTAAGCAGACTGAATCACCTAATTTAGAAACGTACTGAGTGAAGGGAACACTGCGGATAGATGAAGATTACTGTTGCAAAGACTCGGAAATGCTTCATGTCAACCATGTAAATAGTTACACGGATGCCCTCTGTCAGTTTTCAACTTCAAGGTTCTGCTTTGAGCTATGTAAGTTCACTAAGATCCTAACCTATTAGGCCTTACTGAAGACAGCATTTTATTCATTTTGCTCCCATTCTATCGACCACACAGCCAGTGTACACCGACAGTTCTAAATAGGAGTGAGGTACTACGCAGGTGCTTCTGTGGTTTTTCATGATTGGAACAGTTTCTTATACGTTCTCCTTTCACGCTTCGGTTTTTAACGAAAAACTAATAGTCATCGTTTTTGAGATTTAAAGATCTTAATCCATCCCAAATCTCCCAACGACGAAATATTCATATATTCTATTACAATTTGAAACTTAAACTTCCAAATGCCTTCCCCGTGAAAAAAAAAACAACTTAATTTTTGAGTTATGCCGTTCTGCACCAAATGAACGATATATATATAATATATATATATAATATATATAATATATATAATATAATATATATATATATAGATATATTATATATATATATATAATATATATAGATAATATATATATATTATTATATATATATATATATATATATATTATATATATATATGGGTACAAAGCCAACTCCACTCCTCGTCGTGTTACCCTGGATAACACAACGGAGCAAAATGGCTAGGGCAGACAGGCCTAGCAGCCGCTGCCTGAAAGAACCTGCTTGCAATTCTCTTGAACCAGCCTCGGATACACATAGACCTTAACAGACCTTTTAAACGATTTTGGAAAACGAATAAGGACAATTCTTCTAACAAATTTAGATGTGCTACACTAAATGTGGCTACATACAGTGGAAAAGAGGAGGAGATCTTGGATATGATGAGAGAGGAGGATAGACGTTATGGTAATGGCGGAGAGGGGAGAGGAGAAAGGCAGAGATTTGGGGAGATTTGGTTGAATAAAGGTGGAGAGGAATTTATAACACGAGTTGGTATGAAGGACCGAGATGTTCACCATTCGTGCAGGTGTGGAGCTGTAACATGAGAGCTTATGTCAGCACTTTCAAGATGAAAAGAAAAAATTATACTTGTTTCAGGTGTATGCACCACAGAGGCACACAATGGAGGAAAAAAGAGAGTTATGGAAATGATGGAAGAGAGGGAGAGTGCGAGAAGAGAAAATGAGATATGTGTGCTATGGAGACTTAATGCAAGAGTTGGGAGCGAGAAGAAGTAAGTGAAGAGGATATTGGGCCTTATGAGAGGAGTCAGAACGTGAGGAGAGCCTTGATTAAGATTGCTGCATGAGAAAGAATATGAAAATCATGAAAGTTTTTCCAGCAAAGAATTCACAAGTTTACAAGGTACAGATGGAATAACACAACAGACAAATTTGACCAAAATCGGTCATAGATTATGTTATTTCATCAGATAGGAGAATAGTGGTAAAAGTATTGCCGGGAGTCTTTAGACTCTGATCACAGATTGTTGTTGGCGGATTTAAGAAGGCGGAGAGATTGCAAGCGGGGGAGAAAAGGAGCGTGATTAAAATGGCACTACTGAAGAGCAGGAAAGAGCAAGAATTATGAAAGGAAATGAAGTAAAATATGAACAGATGATGAATGCGAGATAGGATGACATTCGAATGTAGTGATGAAAGCAGCAGAAGAAACCCTAGAAAGAAGATGGATAGGAGGAACGCGAAAAATACATACGCGATGTGCAATGAAGAGGTAGATGACTGGTGAAGGAGAAGACAGTAAAATGAGAGAGTGGCTAAGAGAGAACGGCTCAGTCAAGAGCTCTGTATGTGCGCCCAAAACACGCGGAGAGTGTGAAGAAGAGCAAAGAAGGAGCAGCAAAAATGTAGCAGAGGAGTGAGGAGACGTGAGCTGAGAAGGAAGAAAAATTTCTCCGAGTTAGCCAAAGACTTATCGGCGGATCCGAAGAAAAAAGTAGCTAGCATAAGGATGAACAGGAGAAGTGTTAATAAGACCGGAGTTAGGCAAAGAGATGACAGAAGATTTGAAAACTTCTGGTGAGGAAATGGAGGAGCAGTTAGAAGAAGTGAGACCAGGAGAAGCAGGGTAATACCAGGAAAGAGCGAGGAGCCTTAAGGAAAATGAACATGAAGGCCCCGGAGAAGATGGGATGCCCATTAGAATTAATAAAAGAGGAGGGAGAGGGTGTGAAAGAAGCAGTGTTGAAGTTTATCAACAAGTGCTGGAAAGAAAGTGAGGTTCCAGAGGATGAAAAAACAATCATTATAACCAATATATAAAGGAAAGAGAGATGTGGGTGAAATGTAATAAATACAGAGGTATTTCGTTATTGGGCCATCTGGCAAAAGTAAACGAAAGGATACTTGAAACAAGAGTGAGGACAATTGTGGAACCCAGACTTGGAGACAGTATGGTACAGCGAATAGATAGCACCACAAGAATCTTTTATTTCGCCCGGAGAATGATAACGAAAAGAGAATAGAATACAACAAAAAGGCATACATCGCATTTATAGATCTGAGAAAGCATTCGATTCAGTACCTAGGAAGAAATTGTTCGAGGTTTTAGAGAGAGATTTCGGAGTGGGGGTTACTTAAGAAAGGCCTTGGAGAGTATGTATAAAAATGACCAAATGTAGGTAAGAACGGGAATATGAAACGAAATGTTTGATGTGAGCTGGCGTAAGCAGAAGTGTTATTGCACCAATTTCGTTTGTACATCTTTGATTGTAATTAGGCAGTGCAGCGGGGAGGTGGAGACTTTGATGGAGATGTGATGCTTATGCGGAAACCTGCTGTGCGAGTTGAAGACGGAGATTAAATGAGAGGTGTGTTGCTTTGATAGAAAACTGAGGAGAAGCGGCCTGGGCATGAACGTAGATAAAACAGAAAATTATGATAGTTAGGTAGAGAGGAGGGAGAAGAGTTCGTGGTGAGGTGGATGGTTTGGTGATTAAAAATCGTAAGAAATTACAAGTACCTGTGGAATGTTGTATGAGAAGGAGAAGTGCCTTGGAGATTGCGAGCAGGAATTGATTAAGTTACGGAGAACATTAGAGCTTTGTTATCTATCATCAGGGAAATGAAGATGAGGAGGTGAAGAAAATAATTTCGAGAGTATTTTAACACGGTTCTTCTGTATGGGCTGGAAACATGAGGTATGACAACAAGAGAGGAAATTTAAATCTGAGCATAACATTTTTAATTTTCAATAGGTTTAACCAAATAAAAAGCAAAATGCAGCTCTTTTGAGATCTAAAGCTTAAATTTTTAGCTTTTTATCTGAGACTTTATTAATTTTTGTTTTCATTTGAAGAAAAACCATGTTCCCGACACTTATTTGAATGGAAGGAAAAACCCTTTCTTGAAATAATTTGAAACTTGAGTAATGAAATGAAATGATGTGACTATTATCTCTATTTTTTTATATCGGCTATCAATTCCTAATAATACTGAAGTCAGTCTGTGTGGTTTATTAATTTATTTTTTGTACTGAATACTTTTTTTGTGTGTGATGATTTTCTTTTCGTTCATCCGATAAATATGAAATTTTCATGTTATGTAATATTGGAGGAAATACATCTTTTTCATTTATGACAATTTTCTGTTTACCTAGCAACTTATGGGAAGAAAATAAATAATAAGAATTCATTCTGGACAATGGAGAAAAAATGGTTGGTATGCAAAAAAAATTTATCTAAATAAATAGTTGCATCTCACTCTGCAAATTTTATACTTGCAACAAAATAGCTTATGCAAAAAAGCTTATTCATATAATTTTATTTGATAATTAAATTGAATTTGCATTAGATATTCATTTTCCTTTTTGTATGTAGATTGAAATAAAAAATTATATTGAAGAATTTTAGGCATTTGCCCTACTAATTCTAGTTTGATTTTCAAGTAATTTCGACAAATTATGTGTCCATTATGAGAAAGTGTAAAGGAAATTTTTTGCTTTCATAAAACGTCATTCGTCAAATATAAAACACCAGAAAAAAAACGCCTTAAATGACGTTTCAGAGCTCATAAAATTTTACATATAGGTTTATTAATAGATTATATACCAGGTTATCAAGAATTTGATTATCAAATTATATATTATTTCTAGTGTCGAAGAACAGAACTTGATTTGCCCATTTCCAAAATTCAGTCATGTAAGACAGAGTGAAGAATCAGAACTCCTTTGGAAACTTTCTTTACCAAATGTAAGTTGTTAATTATTTTGCAGTAGTTTATTTCTTATGTATGTAATCTTATTTGTTATTGAATAAATAGTGGTAGCAGAAAAAGAAACAAAAAACACTGATACAAAATACTCACATACAAATCCTTAGCGAAGCTCCCAAAATGAATTAGATCTAACGTTATTTTTACAGAAATTAGTAAATTCTTTTTCTCCGCTAAGTACCGATTTGTACTTAGGTCATTATTAATTATAGAATTTCTATATATATTTGTATATTAAAATTATTTATTAAAGTCGATACTCCAAACTACACCTCAGCTCATAACAAGTGTACACTCTGAGCAACACCACCGTATTACAATTACTTTAATTAATTAGTATTATCTTCACCAAGACGCATTAATCCATATTACAACGATTTTACTTGTATCTCATTACAATTATTACTATGTCACTTCTATAAATATTTGTAATTATAAGAGAGATAATAGAATATATGATCATTTAAAATACACATATATCGCACATCATATTCTGAACTTAGTCAGACACAGGCACTAAGGAAAAAAACTTAAACAAATCCAAGTGTTGAACAAACGATACATCAACATGTTCCAGACGACTAATTTTCCCCAACATCCAATCTGCAATACAAATATTAATCAGTTATTTTTCAAACAAATTTATACAATATGAAAAGATTTTATATATATAATATGAAAAATATATATATTATACTAATAATAACATTTACACCAAACTCCCATTCATTATATCCTCCCCATCCAAAAAACATCTTCACAGAGTACAAGGAAAACACCCCACCCACAAATCCTTACACACACACAACTCCGAACAAACCCCTAATAGGTATAACCAGCCTTCTGACTACACCTACCCTCCTTTCTTCTCTTTTTTTTTTTTTCCTCCCCTCATCACTGAACAATTTACCCTCCTTTTTCTTTCTTCCTCAACGACAATTCTTTAACTCTTTCTCTTCCCTATTATCTTTCAGCATTACCACTGCCTTTTCTACGTTTTAAACTTCTCTCTTTTTGTATCTATCGTTCTTGTTGTAACCTTTTATTGTTACCTTTTTTTCTTTCATCACTGATATCATATACTTTAGTACCAGGCTTGGGTTCAAGTACATTTGTCAAGTACAAGTACAAGTACAATTACTCTAGAATTGTTCAAGTACAAGTACAAGTACAAGTACTCTAGAATTTGTTCAAGTACAAGTCCAAATACAAGTACATGGTATCAAGTTCAAGTACTTTATGAAAACTTGCAATATTTATATTATATATTATATATATATAATAATATATATAATATATATATATATTATAATATTTATTATAATATATTACATATATAATATGTTCATCCTCATCATCAGCATCATCATCATTATATCATATCATCATATCATCATCATCATCACCCATCTCTCCCCAAACTGGGGTAAGGTGCGTACTCCACCGGAAACATAAAGTAGTATAAGTGTATGAGGCAAGTTGAAAGAAGCTAGAGCCTCTACGCCCTTTATACCTTTTGTTGAGACTGTCGCAGTCAAAAATCCCACTAGAGCTTCACGGGACCGCGACGTCATGTGGGGTTCCCGCCTGTCAGTGGGACAACATATCCCTCACAACCAAGTCATTCATTATATATCACCTCTTTCATCGTTGCCTCTGCAACTACATTCTCCTTCAGGCATTCCTTTACGACAATCCACTTTTTCTTCGGTTTCCCAGCCGGTCAATCCCCACACTCCCACTATACATCCGTTTAACCAACCGACTATCTTTTATCTTTTCCACAACCATCTCAATGCACTTTCATTTTATTCTCTCATTTACCTCTTTCTCACCACTTAACTCTCTAATACGTCATTCCCTCTTTTATCAATTCTTATCACCTAACACCCCTAAGCATGCATCTGAACACATTGTAATTTTAGATCAATACCTCTATATTCCAGACCATAGTCTCACTACTGTAATACATTAACATAACAACATAGCCCTCATGTAAGACCCTAGCGCCTCAAGACTTAGTCCCTTTACCACCACTATTAATTGCATCCAGCCACCTTCCTGCCCATTCTCACCTTTCCTACTACACTCTGCATCTCATCATCCGCTCCATCCAACATATTTCCTAACTATTTAAACTCAGACACTTTTTCCAGCTGTTCACATTCTAACATAACTTCACACCGAGGTCTTGTCCTCATCTCAACCATAACCTTACCTTTCTCTAAGTGTTTACTTTCAACAACTCCTTTTACACACTCCTACCAAAAATATCTCTACTATCCTGCTCACACATCTCTATCAGATATCTATCCACACAAAATCAAATTATCCGCTTTTAATTGGTAGTGGAACCCCCGCACTATCTTCCATCTCCTCCACTTAGGCACCTCCCTGCACACCTCCACCCTATTATCCGTTCATACCCATCCATATACAAGTTGAATAACCAAGGAGAACTAACACATCCTGCCTCACTCTGCTATTAATATAAACCAATCACTTTCGACTATTTAGTCTTTCACACCCTTCACTATCGCCAAACTTTACTTTTTGATTCCATTCAGAAAGTTACCACCAACACCATATAGACACCAAAGACCTTGCCATGAGCTTCCTATTTAATCCTATCATACGCCTGCTGCAAATTCCAAAAAGCCTAAATACAATTTATTTCTTCTCTCTACTCGGCCCCAATTATTAAATCATGTAAAGATTGTATCCAACACTCCTACTCATTAGCGAAACGCTCCTTGTTCTTCACCAATCAGTCCCTACTGACTCGAAGCACTCTTTCCGCCATAATACAAGCATATATCCTCCCTACAACTATCAATTAAACTATAATTCCCTAAACTTTAAATACTAAGTACCTTAAATATACCCACCTCCCTTATTATAAGGGTTACTATTATATGCTACTTCCTCGCTAAATCTACTTGGAACTTTCCGCCCAAACGCTTGCTACACAACTTACAATCCCAATCATAATCACACATCTCTCGCCTTATATACTTTTATCTGGATGACCCGACATTTACTTGCTCTCATTTCTCATATTTTTTAAATCCATGAATTAAAACTCCTTTTGAGGGTATTACCAAAATTAAGTCCATTCTTTTATGTTAATTTGACAAAGAACTTGTTTCTGAAACATTATTCTGAAGAATGCGGTTCCCAGAATTTATAATGACTCAAACTTTTCCAAAATTCCTTAGCAAAAATGTAAAGACAATCTCAGGCTAATTTAAAGCTCCTATAAGGTATATTATTGATTATCGAGAGTTGATTTCTAGTGGGAAAATTCTCACTTACAATTCGACGTAAAATTTATGCGGTTTAAAACAAACTTTCCACAGTTTAATTTTAGATTTATTTTCGAGTGAAAACAAATTGGGAAAAATTTTAATTTAAAGATAAACTCCCTTCCCCTTTATGCTCATCTGCAATATCATTAAAGTGCGGTGACTACGATGCCCCGACATAGGAAGACTCAATACAAGGCGCTTATACATCCGTTTGACTCGTGTAAAGGTATTTCATTTAGATACTCTAAGACCATTCACATCATCCCCCTATTTAGCTTAAATGCTCCAAATTCTATTCACGGAAACTACGAAAACGACCGTATACAGGATTTTGGAATATTCGCCCCAAACTGAGAAACCCGAGTCTATCCATTGTTAGAATCCTGTATTTTGCATTCTCCAAACCCGAACCTTTTTTCTTATAGAAATTATTTATAATATTATACATACATTTATAATAATATAATAATTTAAATTATATTATATTATTAATATATATATATATATATATATATATAAGTTATATTATATATATAGTATATGGATATAATATATTATTTATAGTATAATTATTATATTAAAATTACTATTATTAAAATATAAATATATATTATGTAGATTCAATAAGTTATTATATATAAATCTACTATATAAATATATAAGTATATATATATTATATATATATAATGAAACTTTGATATTCGTAAATGGAAATTTACTTAGAATATATAGAAAAAATATCAATACAGTAGAAAAATGTAAAAAAAAATTGGCTAAGTTAAAAATGGCAAAAGTACTTGCAATACTTTGCAAATTTCAAGTACAAGAGGTGCAAGTACAAGTTCAAGTAATAACTCAAAAAATGTACTTAGTCCAAGTCTAAGTACTGTACTTGAACCCAAGCCTGCCTAGTACCACCCCTTTTTCTGTTGTACACTCTTCAACACTCCTACTCATTTTACTCTTATTCTTACCAACAAGTACCACTTTCTTTCTAACACTTTCTTTCACATTCCTTTTATTCGCTTCACCTTCAGCTGATTCAACATCATCTCTAACCATACTATCCATACTCCCTCTAGAATTGATGTCTTTTACACTACTCTTACGCACATCTGTCACCATTCTTATTTTCATTATTCACATCTACATCCCCTGTCTTCTCATTCTCACAATTCTTATACCTTTTATCAACGCATAAATTCAGCACATTTTTAACTTCCTTTTTCTTATATCTCACACCACTGCTGGCTGTTTTCATAACTCTCTAAATAACAAATAGCCTCAATCCCCTTCATAGTCACTTCATTTATCTTTTCCTCTTCACACTCTCTGATCATCCCGGACTCCTACACCTATATACTTCTCCCCATCCCACGAAGTATGTCCCATCTACCATCTGTGCTTCCCAACCATATACCGGCATTGGTATTAAACGGCCCACAAGTGTTTTTCCGGCTACTAAATTACATCTCTACTTTCAGATCTTCGCATTACACGACCTCCACAAGTGATATGCGATACCACAAATGTCACACTTCTTCAAATACCCAAATTTATCCTTTCTGTTCACCTCCTCCCTATACTCTCTATCATATCTTTTCTTTTCCATCCAATCAGACTCACCTTCCTTCAATACCATTTCCATAAAAGACCCTTTTCTCATCACGTTCATCATACACTGGTTTCCCATGTCCTCTCCCTTCATCCGTTATCTCACTTACCATATTCATCATCATCTGTCCTCTTCTCACACCTCTACCTCTTCCACCATCCCACACATTCTCAGGATTTCTTGGACATTTTAGACAATATGGAATTTCGATCTACAAATTATGCATTCTTTAACATTTCCCAAAACTATCCTTTATATTCATCCTTTTACCATCCACCCACAGCTCCCTATCCCTGCTAGGCCCATCCCTCTTTCCTTTGATACATTTGATTTCCGTATCATCCACAACTTGATTCTTCTACAACCATCACTTTTTCTTCACTTTTTTTCCCAACCCCTCACATTCATGCACTAGTGCATCCCGAAAAGTTGTAAACTCCCACTCTTCTTTCCCACAGAACGCCAATACCATCTGTATTTGATTTGTACCAATATTCGCTCCTAATAAATGCACACATTTCATGTCAGCCCCCAAATCCACTTTTCCAACAATCTTACACTTTCGTTTCACCAACTATTATCTGTTCACATATTCTCTCATTGATTCATCACTTTTTCTTTTTATATAAAAATACTCATATCCTATCATATCGATCTCTTTGCTTTTCTTTAGCATATGTTTCGTCCAATTTTTCTACAATCACATCCATACCTTCTTTTTTTTCCTAACGACTTCCAATCCAACATACACATTCGAATGCCTTAGCACCCAAACAATAAAATTTTACCCACATGTTTTTCGCAATCTTCACCACATACATCATACCATACTTTCAATTTCTTTTTCAACATGTCATACACCTCCATATTCACTTCACCATCAAAATCTGGACATTCCCCATAGACGAAAATATATAAAGATATAATAGAATATATTATAATATATTAATATATTATAAATAAATATATTTATATATATATTATTATATAAATACTTTAATTATATATTTATTATTTATGATACTATATCTTATATATATATATATATATATATATATTATATATATATATATATATATATTGTTGTAGGACCACCAGCTCAAGCCACCGTGCTATTCGTTAGTCCTCAATGGTTCTTATTCAAGTGGTCCAAAGAAAGAGTGAGAAGTTTATGTTAATTATAATTTACAAACAAGACATATATTTATATAAATTTTCCCCCCAACCTAACTAACTAACTAAGTTCCAAATATTTAAATTTATCAATATATACATACAAATCGAGGGACAAAATATAAAATACAAAAATAAATATATATAAATTAAAGAAACGACTTCGTAACTTATTTATGACTGATCCGTGTTGTCAGTCGCTGACCAGCTCCAGCGAACCCACAGGTGTTGTATGCTCCAGTGACTCGTTACCACTGCAATGAAGTCGAGTAGACCAAATCCCAAATAAATCCTTTGACCAGAATATACCTTCTACTGCGGTGCTCCAATCCGCACCGTTGAATAATCCTCCAAATAGTGCTCCGGTTTATTTTTAAGAGCTGCAAAGTGATCCGGTTTATTTTTAAGAGCTCCAAAATGCTCTGATACTTTAATGGAGACCAAAGAACCACTGATGCCTCGAAAATGACGTCCAAGTTAGATAAACTCGTTTGTTGTTCTCAAGCACCCCACTGGTACTTACAACATACCGATTTTCAGCTTTACTGAATGTCCCAAATGACACATCTCCGAAAATGCTGGCTCCCACACCAATGTTCCCAGTAAGATTCCAAATCTCACACAAATACTACGAAGATTGAAGTCGTAATCGGGACTAGAATTCGAAGATGAGATGGGGATCCGGTTGACCCTTTACCTCGTGAGTATCTAATTTTAATAATTCCCCTTTCAATCATCAAAATAATTTTACATTATAACAATGGTACTGTTACACATATCTAATAAATAATAATATAATAATATAATTAATAATAATAATAAAATATAATACTTTAATAATAATAATTAATTTAATTATATAATAATTAATATATAATAACCATATAAGTCGTTCCAATATCCACTGCTCCAGTAAATAAAAGCAAACGCTCGTATTCGCAATCATACAACAACAAATTTTCACACTAAAGTTTAAATTAGAATAATAAAAATACAATGAAGTCTGCTTAATCATAATAATTATATATATATCATTGATTGGTATTTAATAATAATATTATATAATATTAATAATAATAATAATAATAATAATATAATATAATAATATTTATAATATACTCCTAAATAAATAATAATAATAATAAATAACAAGGAATATATAATAATAATAATAATATAATAATATAATTATATTAATAATATAATCTAATAATTATAATTAATATTAATAATATAAATAATATACTCATATATATAATAATAATAATTAATAATATATAATATAAATACTTATAACCATCATTTCCTACTCACATTATTCAGATAACCAATATATATTTCATAGCAGTATAGCTTTATATCAAATTTCTTCTACTCGTACCGATCCATAAACCTAATGCACTCATTTTAAGAATCTTCGTATTTCCCATCGATACTTTGCCCAATTGACTTAAACAATAACCTTTTTAAATTACTTTAACCAATTTACTTTTTAAACTTTTTAACTTTTTTTCAGTTAATTACTTTCTTTGTTTCTTTTCTTCCTCTTTGCCCCGGACGGGCGGTAGTGTCGTGTCATCTGGTACATTAATTAAGATGAGAAAACTCGTCACAGACAGAAAATCCACCCTAGAGGCTTTATGGGACCGCGACGGACCCCTCACTATCGCATCTCGTCATGTAGGGTTCATTCTTGGCCCAGGTGGGCCACAACTGTACCCCCAAACCCCGAAATTCACTCCTTATGCACCTTTATTCTCTCCTCTGCCCAACTCGACATTTCTCTGTTCAGACATTCGTTACCGACCAACCACTTTCACTTCGGTCTCCAGCCGGCGGTCCCAACACACTCGCCACTATACATTCCGCTTAACCAACCGACTAACCATTCTTTCTTTTTCACATTACCAACCATGTCAACTACTTTCATTTTTCTCTTATTTACCTTTTTTTCAATTTTGACATCACTGTTCCAATACGTCATTCCTCACTTTATCATTCTTCTTCACCCACCTAGCATGCCCCTTTAAGATTGTCCATCTGCAACACATGAACTTTAGATCTATGACTCTTATTCCAACCCATGTCTCACTCTACAACATTAACCTATGTAACAACATACCTCATGTAAGGACCCTAGCGCACTCAAGGACTTAGTTCCCTTTACATTCAACAAACGATTTAATTGCACCGGCATTCCACTTCCAACTTTCCTACTACACTCTGCATCATCCTCCCTTCTCATCCAACACCATACCCTATATTTAAAACTTAAGGGTATTTTTCTTGATTGCTGCTTCACCATTCTAATACATAACTCCACACTTGAGGACTTGTCCTGCACTCACACAATAAACCTTAACTCTTAATCTCACGTTACTTTTCAACACTTCCTGACACATCTTGCCATATATTCTCTAACCATCCATCCAAACTTCTCATTACAAGATTACGCTACATCAGACCATACATCCTGCATATGTGGCGCAACCTCCACTTCATCTCCATTTCTCCACTCATACTAACCCATTTTCCTTGCCAATTCCCACTCGATTTCTTTTTCATAACCTCCATCCATAATACATAGATTGCATAACAAGGAGACAAACAACTAACCCTGTGTTCATCCGCGTTTAAATCCTAAACCAATCCATTGATACCATTTATTTTACTATCACGTGCTTCACTTATCGTCATACGTCACTTTTGATCCATTCAGAAGCTACCACCATCACCAAACACCATTAATCACTAACACCTGCCTTAACGCTTCCCTATTAACTCTATTACACCTGTTGCAAATCCATAAAACCTAAATACAATTATTCTTCTTCTCCCTCATTTTTCTCAATCATTTGTTTCAATGTTAAGATTTTGATCCACACATCCTCTACGTCCTATACGCACCCTGTTCTTCACCAATGCAGTCCTTCAGTCACTCGACGCACTCTTTCTACCAAACCGGCTATATCTCCCTACACCACTCATAAACTTATCCCCTAATTATTTCTACATTTCCCCTTTTTCTCCTTACCCTTAGTATATAAGGATGTACTATTACCGCTACGCTCCAATTCCCTCGGTACTCTATACCTCCATAAAACGCTTTAATTTACTAACTATCCAAACAATCAAATCACAGCTCGCGCTCCGTTCTTGATCATTTCACCAGTAATTTCATCTATACCTGCAGATTTACATTCTTCCACTTTTTTCACTGCTAACTCACTTTACCTCCTCCTTTATAATAAACCTGCTCCTCCCAAAATAACCAATTCCTTTGGCACCCTTCAACCACAACACTATGCATATCAACCTATACCTCTTCATTCTGTTAATATTGTGCAATTTCGAAGTGTTCTTTCCACATACTCCTCACAACATCCATTTCAATCAGTTACAAAAAGCACTATCCCTATTCTTTATTCAAGAAGATTCCCCTTATTCTCATTCTTAAACCCTTTCGCGTCTTGCACTTCCAAGAAGGAAGGAGCGATTTCCTATTTCTCCTATAATGTCCCCATTCATTCCTCTCTTCTAAATTTTCATTTACTCTTGTTTTCTCCTACGTCATGCATCCTTTTTTTATATATTACTTTATTTTCTTTATACCTTCTTTAGTCCTCCTTATATAATTCCAATCATCTTTCTTTTGAGACTTCATTAACCTTAATATATCATATAATTACTTAAATTTCACATTCTAACTTTATAAATCCTAATATTTAATCCATAATAAATTACCAAATCTTTTACTTTAACTTCTATAAATACTTTTTAAATGGTTACTCATTCCCATCAAACTCGATATCACTTTCCCACTGTTTTAACTCTAATTCCTTTTTACTTTTTAAATGTTGTAATTCATATCACTCATTTTCTTTTATTATTTAGGACATTATATTAGCTATTAAAATTGTTTATGTTAACTTTTGAATGTTATCTTAACTTGCCCGATGCACGGGGCTTGCAAACCACAGACAGTTGTTACAATGGAATCCTTTCCATCTCGACTCTTCTAATAACACTGGGCGACAAAATTTGACTTTTTGTCTGTTAAATAAGTAAAAATGGGTGATTTATGGAGTTTTGTACGCTGATTCCGAATTTGCATCCATTTTGTTGTAACGGGTAGGGTTTTTTCGTAATACAAAATTAAAAATTTAATATTGTCATAAAATGATAAGCATTTAGTTAATTTACTCACCTACATACTTCTGCAATTTAAAATGTAGATTTTGAAGATTTTCTACTTTAGTTTGCTTGAGGAACATTCCTTTTAAGTCCCAAACAATAGTCTGCAAGCATATTTGGATTTCAATTTCCCTGATAACGTTTTTCGATAGTTGAAATATCTTGGTGAATCGCTCACCATGCTCATCGCTATACACCTAGATTTGCAGTTAGGAAAAAAGTCCAAGTGTGAATGAAGGAAATGTATTTTTAGGGACATGTTACATCCCATTACTTTATAATTTCGAAGGAGTTCGGAAACTAGTTCTTCATATTTGTCGGCCTTAATATTGCCTAGAAACCCAGTTATGACCTTTTTAAAGAATCTCCATGAAGGTTTTTCAATATTATTCAAGCTTTCATCAAAGTGATGGTCCTTCATTAGCTCCCTTATTTGTGGGCCAACAAATATACCCTCTTTAATTTAGCCTCACTGCTCCTTGGTAATTCTTATTTACGATAGGAACCCTGGACCACCTTTATCCATCGCTTTTTTAAAAAATATTTCCTTTAACCCGAGTTTGATGTGCAAAGGAGGAAGATATACGAGTTTAGGTTTCAAAAATGTTGAAAAAAATTACATTTTTTTTCCAGGATGTTGTTTCTTTTGGGGCCACTTGGCTTCTTGACAAAATGATTTTTGTGATCTCTGCTATCCCACTCGCATAGGAAACAACAAAATTTAGTATATCCATGTTGGAGAACTAACAAAAGTGCTATAACTTTTAAATGGCCACATATATTCCAAAAATGCTATTCGTATCGTATTTTCGATAACAGAAATTTTCATGTTGTCGTAGGTCTCTTTTATATGGGGCTCCATAGCCAATAGGAGTCGAAGGTTTCACATTCCATTATATGAAGAAACACTGCTTTTAAACTGAGTTTAGAAGAAATTCTTTTAAATAGAACAGCTCCATCCCTTAGGATCATGACAGTCTTCCTAATCTCTCTTCATTAATGATCAACATTCAGTACAATACCACTAATTTGCCCGTTTCTACCGAGAAAAAAGCGTGCCGGATTTCTTCTTTTTGGACATCGCGCAAAGATAAGAGAAATTGTAGTTCCTTCTCAAGGAGATTCCAACCCTTTTAATCTAGATGCCAATCAGTAATCTTAGATGGCGCTGTTTCTTTGACTCAATGATAGATCCGCCGAAACTAGTTTCATTGAGTTCATGCTGGACTTTAATTCTATGAGGTTCTGTGGACATTCCATCATAATCAAGGTCAAGGTCTTCAAAGTCGTCTTTTTCTGAACGTAATTGTAACATCTTTCTTCGTCGAAGTTTCTGATAGGAGATCACATTTTTCAGGATGGTGCAGGGTAGTGAGCCTCTCGCTGTGAGGGAAACAGGCATAATGTCCGAAGTAAGGTTCTCGGATATATATAATAGAGATCTTCTTGGTCTATGATTGGTTATTCCAGAGCAATTTTTATAATGCAAAAATAACAGTCCATATAGCGTGATTCCTTTGGTTCCTCCGGAATACCATTGGAGATAGCATAATGGTCATATTGTCTGGACTGTCCGGTAAGCCAAACCACTAAGTAATGTATACACAAGACGCACAGCAAATATGAGGTGCCCAAGACTTATTCTGATCCCCTAATTTATTTGAGGTAAATTTCAAAATAAGTTTTAAATGTCTTTTTTATTAAGGAAGTAAATATTCCTCATTTGAGACTTCAACGTTACCTTACACAAATGTAACAAAATTTGTTTTGGATCATTTTCACAATTTCGTAGCACTTTAATTAAGGTATCTGATCTGTAAGTGAAATTAAACATTTTGAACGTGTTATATATATATAATATATATATATATATAAGTGTATTATACTCTATTATATAAATATATTAATTTTAGTATAATAATTATATAGATTATATATATATATATATATACTAGTATATTAATTATTTATTATTTAATATATATATAATAAAATATGAGTAATATAAATATATATATATATTATAACATAGAGGCGTAATCCAGATTTTTTTTAGGGGGGCCAGAACCAAAAAATCGCTTCTTTTAATTATATATCTATATATATATAATTAATTATATATATTATATATAATTATATATATATGATATATATTTTAGTTATATATATATATATATATATTATATCATATGTAACTATATATATATATATATATTATATATATATATTATATACTTATATTATAATATATATATATATTATTTAAACTCCTGAGACCTCTAATGTATATAAACGAATTATTGAATATATCTTAAAATGCGTTCTGAAAAATTTCAGGTTGTTGCGGGGGCCATGAGCCCCCTGGCTCCCCCACCACCTGGATACGGGCCACTGATTATTAGTATTATATGTAAATATATAAATAAGTAATAATAAATAATATATATAAACTTATATATCTGAGTATTATGATATTTATATAATAATTATATAATATTATTTTGAATAATGAAATATATAGAATTATATATATATATTGCAAATATAAATAAGCTTTTTATGTACTACATATTATAATATATATTCGTATAATATATTACGTTTTTAATCTGATACACTATCTATTAAATATATACTTATTTATATATATTTACTATAAATTTATATAAACTCAATACATATAATATATATATATTACGTAATAACTAATAATTATATATATATAATATATATATATTATATATATATATATATAGTATTATATTACTATATATATATATATATATATATATTTATTATATACTATATATATATATATATATTATATATATATATATAATAAATATATATTGTTAATAATATTATATATATATTATATAATAATAATAAATATAATATTATATTATATATTATATATATTATTATATATATATATATATATATAATTATATATATATATAATATATATTAATAGTAGCCCGATGCTAACAGTTTCAGCGCTAGCAAGTACTGAAGCGCTGTAATAGGAATACTTATACATTTCCCACCAGGCGGCACTTATGATAGCATGAATAAGACACGTTTTTCGAGCAATTAAGGGACAACGTAAGTTTTGAGATAAGTAAATTGAATTTGTACATGTTAATTTTATTTTTTGATATATACATAATATATTTTTTTTATTATTATTATATTATTTTATATTCTATTATTTTTATTTATTTCAAAATTTTTATCTTTATGTAATATAATTATTTTCTAAGTTCGCCTTATGGGTTAGTAAGCGTTAGCCATTCGCCTCCGAGAATGTCGATTTGTCCAGCAC
>JABUQX010097946.1:0-26090 GCA_015478945.1 Trachelipus rathkii | reverse complement strand
TTCCCTAGCAAAACTGGAACAGTCAGAAGAGGAACCCTCACTCCCAGCAGGGAGAGCCGAAGCTCCTCCCTGGCTATCAAGTAAGAGCCACACTGAAGGAGAAAGTGCTCCACACTCTCAAGAGCACTATTGCAAGATGGACAAAAGGGTGTGTCGGAAAGGCCCAAATGAGAAAGAGGTACGCCCATTTATAGGCCAAGATGCCCAATTCGCAGTCTCGTTATGGCAGTCTCCAAGCGACGAGCACAGGGGAAAGAAAACTGAACATCCTCTCCATCCTAGTTGTCCCAGGGGATGGGTGCCAAGGAATGTACCGAGCTCCTCTCTCCAAACAGCCTTCACCTCCCTACTAATGCAGGAATACCATTCTGCCAGCCAACTCCAAGGGAAAAGATTCAATGAGTTGATGTTGGTTGGGCCAACTTAAAACAGAATTAAGGTATACATTGGCAAGTTTCATACCTGTAATACCCATGTGGAATGGACCGCAGTGGAAAAATGTAGTGCCCCAACCTGGCTAGGGAGACATGCAACTGATTGATACTATGAATTTGAAACTGAATTCTCCTGTATTTGGTAGGCTGGTGGTTAGCAATTATATGAAGGGCTGCAGACTAAAGAAGCAGAAAAGAGTTGTATAATTGACTGAGGAGAGAGATGGGCACCACAAACTGTAATGCGCTGAGACTGGCAATATAAGTTCTAGGAAGGTCATCTGAATAATGCCATGGGGGGAGAGTTTCCAAAATTTTGTGTAAGGGAAAGGGTCTGAGTAAATACACAGCAGAGGCTCGATGCAGAAACTAGTGGAGCCCATTTGGAAAGCCTTGAACCATCAGTGGGGTACACCTGAAAATGTGATCTGGTAGGGTATGCGAAGATTTTTCTTGAAAAAGAGGAATCGGCCCAAATCAGGAAGGACGCAGCGCAAGTGCCCTTTTGCTCCAAGTCGGCGGGGAAGGCAAAAGTGAAGAAATAAATAGGAGCCCCCAGGTTACTATAAGGTGGGTAATGCAGAGAAGGCGGGGAAGAAACTGTTTTCCAAAGGGGTAACTTCTTGTTGCAAACCATGTATGTTACCGGACCGAACTATAACGTCCTAGCTCGAGAGGAGCGAAAGTGGATATTCCTTCTTCTCCTGCGCAAAAAACGGAACGCCCAATTTCACAAGGCTACGATAGAAAGAAAACTTTGAAAGGATGGGTCACTGATGCAGATATCAACTTTAGCATATCATGTTATACATGTGTTCGTGGTAATGGTATGACGAGGAAGACACATTATAGTTGAACATAGGATATAGAAACCAGGAAGAAGTGAAAGCTAACACAGGTAGCATTAGCCCTAATTAAGTGAAACGATAGGATAGAAGAACACAGGAAGAAGTGAAAGCTACATGGGACGATTATGGAACTTCATCCACCAAGCCTTCAGAAAATAAATTAAGAATTAAAAAGAAAATAAAGGTTAGATTTTTCCATGTTTTGTCTAACCATAGTCTCATATTTAATAGTTAAGCAAATCCTTTTTTCAATTTTAAATTAATAATTTATTTTACAGCTTTCAAACTGCTATTTCAGTGTCAAAGTCTGCAAATTATAGAATATGAAATAAATAATAAGAAAATTAGCCCGAAGTATAATTACTAGGCTGCGTTTTCAAGAAGCCCGTGTGGCCACACAGGCGCCCATGCACCGTTTCCAGAGCCCGTTTGTGCACTTCTACGTCACGTAAACGTCACAGTCAGGCGCCCGTTGTTAAATCTTCGATTTCGGGAATTAATAAACGGGCGGTCTCGCGGAAGAATATTTTGTTTACAAACAAACTTTTTTACAAAACATGTGTCGAAATGGCTTGCCAAAAGTTTTTTAATATTTTAGTTAACTTTTATATTAACGATACTAATATATCGTATCATTTCATAAAATAGATACATATTAGCATAAGAGTATTGGGTAAATATCTAGTATTTGATCTAAATATTTTCTGAAAAAATTTTCTATAGTTCAAAAAAATTTTGAAGGTTCAGAAATAGTTAAGTTAAGTTTTTTTTAAGAAAATTGTTTAGTGGCAAAGCTTCTGGAATTATGCCAGAAGCTTGCCACTAAGAATTTTCTTAAAAAAACTTAACTTAACTTAACTTTTCTGACTTAGAATTTTTTTTAGAAACTTAGAAAATTTATTTTTCAGAATAAATTATTTAGAATCAAATACTAGAAATTTCCCGTATTGGTTTACCAATACGTCAACTAGGTCAATAGGTCAACTGCCTCCGACGTGGGCGCGCTTCCGGGCCGTTTCCAGGTACTCTCAATTGTCCTGTTCTTTGATTTGGTTAATGTAATTTTTTTTCAATTCGAAGCGTTTTCCCCGAGTCAATTTTTGCACAACGGGGCGTGTGCCACGTCGGTTTCTTTCTGGAAACGAGTAGGATCATTCTAAAAAGAATCCATCCGCGCTGTCAATGTGTCATACAATTAAAGCTATAATAATAATAAATTTACCCACCTATTTATATTATATATATATATATATTATATTATATATAATATATAATATATATATATATATATTATATAATATATATATATATAATATATATATATATATATATATATATATTATATATATATATATATATTAAATATATTATATATATACAGTTCACATACACACCAACCGCCTTGCACGGGCAGACGCCCAATAGGGGTGCCACTCAATTTTACGGTCTGAGTAGACGAAACTAAATCTAAGGAGGGTTTTAGCTCACATTTTAGTATTTCTATAGGCCTAATTTCCTTTAACCTGCAATTGGGATGAAAGAAAGATTGTTTTTTCAAACTTAAGTTATGTTTGAGTACCATCATTTTTTATTTTTTCATTTTGGGTGCCAAAAAAATGGTATCGAGTGGTAATATTTCTTTAACTTTTTCTATGTAAAATTCTCAAAAAATTTAATTTCTCGAAATTATTGTTTCTGTATTAATATCTATCAAACCTTTAATATGGTCATATCGGTCATCTCTTCCAGTTTCCGCAATATTAACTAAATTTCAAATAAAAAAAATAAAATTTTGATTGTATCACGCAGTTCAGCAACCTCATCTAATTTCTTTCGAAGAATCCTATTTTTCCTTCATCAGAGGAGAGCATTCTTTCAACGCTTCAATAATCAGCTTTTTTGTTCTGAGTTCCCAACATTAAACTTTTCTGAACAACTTATCTCTGGAACTTTTCTAGGAAAATATATTAAGATCACCGCATATTGCAACAGCTTATTCAATCACAGCAGATTTTTTTTCTTAGATTTTTTTTCTAATTTCTAAAAGGATAAATAATTTTCGGCCGCAAATGAATACGAAATTTTTGTGAAACTAAAGTGGTTTAAATCATAGCTGGAGTAGGTTCCAGGTTTTTTTTTTTCCCAGAACAACAAAACCTTCAGCTCACGATGAGTTCCTGTATAATTTTGAAAAGGTTTATAAAAGTATCATAAGCATCTGGCCCAGGAATGCCACACGAAATTTCTGCGTTCGCAACCTCAAATTAAATTTTTGAGTATCGTTGAAAGGTATAATATAGGGTTAAGGAAAAAAAAAAAAAAAAAGTTTTTTAAAAAAAATAACATAATGATTAAAAAAAAAAAGTCTGTTTTAGCAATTTATATTTCTGAAATAATGAATATTATGATGCTCAAATTCACACATTTAATCTCTTATTTTTAGAAACGTTTCTCTCTCAAAAAAAAAAAAAAGAAAAAAAAAAAAAAAACAAAAAAAAAAAAAAAAAAAAAAAAAATAAAAAAAAAAAAAAAAAGCTATTTAAGGATAATCATCATTTTTTAAGTGGGCATCTAAAACTAGTAAAATTACGGAAATTTACTAGAAAAAAAGGAAATAAAGGTTTAATAATAAATAATCTTATTTTAATAAATTAAATTTTAAAAACCCCTTCCAGAATTCTATATGAGATTGAGTCAATCTTGTTTTTTGGGAGAATTGGTGGCGTAAGAATGCCTAAGAAATATAATATTTGCAGAACTTTTTTCCTTAATTTTCAATGTCGATCTGCATCAAAGCGAAAAGGCCAAATGGCAACATTGGGATGAAGTCTTTCTGAAACGTCATTTTAAGGCGTGTTTTTTTTCTGTGGTTTATCTTCCATTTTCATTTATTGAGATTTAGAAAAGCCAAAAAACACTTTCCTTTATCACTTTCTCCTCATAATGGACACATTAACCTCTGTCGAAATTACTCCTTGAAAATTATATTATACGAATGATCTGCCTTCTAATTTATCTAAAATTCCATTACTATACATTTTTTAATATCTGGACTTTTCATTAAATAAGAAAGTTATTACCTTCCATGATCAATAGAAAAACCCGAATTTAATTTGCAAATAAATTTCTAATACACTTTTTTTTCTCCTATTCATTTCGATCATATATAAATTTGGCAGAGTGACTTTATTGTTTAGGGTTTGGTGATTGTTATTTGAATTTTTTTTTAGAAAAAAAAAATCAATTTTTGATTTTTTGTGATTTTTAACTATAAATTTTTTTTTTTTTCAAGGCACGGTGATCGTTTTCTTTTATATATTATTTATAATATTATAATAATATAATATATTATATATATATATATATATTATATATATATATTTATATATGTAAATATATATATATATATATATTATATAGTATATATTATATATTATAATATTAAGTATATATAATATCCTTTACATCCTTAACATCCGCTTAGTCCAGGAGGCTCATTATAAGCCTTTTGTCAGGCACGGCCAACCTCTTCTTCCACCCTTTCTATCTTCCAAGACGCCGTTCTTCGATCAGCTGAATCATAGATGGCATTTGATGTTTTCTCAGCGAATCTTCTACGGAGTCCTTCCATTTCTTCCGTGGTCTTCCCCTTGGTCTGCCTCCTTTCCGGTCTCGCCCAGTCGCCACCTCCTCCTGGCCCCCTGCCGACGTCTCCATCCTTTCCCAAATGTACCCACCCACCGTAGTTCTTTTGTCTACATCTACTTTGGCTAATAATAGGTATTGGACTCCTATACCTTCTCTAAATTCTTGTCCGGTTTCTTTCTTCTAATCTGTCCCTCCTGGTCTTTCCGAGCCATCGCTCTCAATACTTCATGTTCACAGTTGGCAGTCTCAACGGTTTTCACTCTGCTCTCCTCTCTTGTTGTCAAACTCCATGTTTCCGCCCCATAACAAGAAAGAAAACCGTGTTTAATAATAACTTTCTCGAAAATTATCTTTCTCACCTCCCTGCCAATTCATTATCCCTGATGATTAGATAGCAAAGGCTCTAATCGTTCTCCGCGTACTTATCAATTCTGCTCGCAATCTCCAAGGCACTGTCCTCCTTCTTCGTTACCAAACATTCACCCCGGTACTTGTATTCTCTACTTTTTAATCACGCACAACCATCCACCTCCAACCACCACTCTTCTCCCTCCTCTCATACTAACTTATCAATAATTTCTGTTTTTTATCTACGTTCATGCATCAGGCCCCGCTTCTTCTCAGTTTTACTATTCAAAAAGCCAACACCACCGCTCCTCAGTTTATCTCCGTCTTCACTCCAGCACGCCAGGTCATCCGCATTAGCCATCACATCTCCATCCAAGTCCTCCACTTCCTCCCTCACTGCCCTAATTACCACATCCAAATATGCTACAAACAGAATTGGTGACAATACACTTCCCTGCTTAACGCCAGCTCCCACCTCAAACCATTTTCGTTTTCATATCCCGTTCTTACATTACATTTGTCATTTTTATACATACTCTCCAAAGCCTTTCTTAAGTAACCACCCCCTCCGTAATCTCTCTCTAAAACCTCGAACAATTTCTTCCTAGTACTGAATCGAATGCCTTTCTCAGATCTTATAAAATGCGATGTTATGCCTTTTTTGTGTATTCTATTATCTTTGCGCGTTATCCAATTCTCTAAAAAGGGGCCCCGAAAACAAAAAATAAAAAGATGCTGTGGTGCTTCTTATTCCCCTGTATCCCCATACTGCTCTGCTCGCAAGTCTGGGTTCCACATTGCCCTCACTCTTCTTTCAAGTATCCTTTCGTTTAACTTTTGCCAGATGGTCCAATAACGAAATACCTCTGTAAATATTACATTCACCCCCACATCTCCCTTTCTTTTATATATTGGTATAATGATGGTTTTGCGCCGCATCCGCTCTGGAACCTCATTCTCTCCAAGCCACTTGTTGATAAAACTTCAACAACTGCGTTCCTTCACACACTCTCTGCCCTCTTTTATTAATTCTATGGGCAGATCCATCTTTCTCCCGGGGCCCTTTGCCATTGTTCATTTTCCTTAGGCCTGCCTCCAGCTCTTCCTGGGTAATTACCCCTGCTTCCGCTCCGCTGGTCTCACTTCTTCTAACTGCTCCTCCATTTCCTCACCCTTCTTTCCAAAATATTCTGTCCCATCTTTATTTTATATCTTCCGGTCTTATTAACACTCTCCCTGTTCATCCTTTATGCTAGCTAGTTTTTTTCTTCGAATCCCCGATAAGTTCTTTGCTAATCGGAAAGATTTTTTCCCTTCCTTTCCCTCACGTCCTCGCTCAGCTCCTCTGCTACATTTTTGCTGGCCTCCCTCTTTGCTCTTCTTTTCACACTCCTCCGCCGTGTTTCTGGCCACCACATACAGAGCTCTTGACTGGAGCCGTTTGTCTCCTTACAGGCCCACTCTCTGCATTTTACTGTCTTCTCCCTCACCGCTCCTCTAACCTCTTCATTTCACCATCGCGTATGTCTTTTTCGCGTTCCTCCTGATCCACTCTCTTCCTAGGGTTTCTTCGGCTGCTTTCTCACTACATTCCGAAATGGTCATCCACTATCTCCGCCCTTCATAATCCTGTTCCATATTTACATTCATCTCCTTCATGATTTCTTGCCTCTTTCCTGCTTCTTTCAGTAACCTCCATTTTAATCACGCTCCTTTTCTCCCCCGCCTGCAATCTCTCCGCCTTCATTCTTAAATCCGCCACCTAACCAATCTGTTGATCAGAGTCCATAGACACTCCCGGCAATACGCTTACATTTTTGGCACTATTTCCTATCTGATGAAAATGACATAAATCTAATGACCGATTCTGGGTCAAAATTTGTCTGTGTGTTATTCCATCCTGTACCTGTAAAACCTGTGTGAATCTCTTTGCTGGAAAAAACTATTCATGATTTTCATATCCTTTTCTCATGGCAGCATCTATCAAGGCCTCTCCTCCACGTTTCCTGACCTCGCTCTCCATACGGGCCCCAATATCCTCTGCACACTTCATCACTTTTCTCCTCCCGCACTCTTGCATTAAGTCTCGCATCACGCAGCAAATATCTCATTTTCTCCTTCTTCACCTCCTACCTCTCTCTTCCATCATTTCATAAAACTCTCTTTTTCCTCGCATTGTTGTGCCTTGCTGTGGTGCATACACCTGAAACAAGTATAATTTTTCCTTTTCATCTTGAAAGTGCATGACATAAGCCTCTCATGTATACAAGCTCCACACCCTGCAAAATATGGTGAACATCTCGGTCCAGCACTATCTATTAACGAACGTCCGTGCTTGCCTGAAATCCCTCCTCCACACCTTTTATTACATCCAACACAAATTCGCCCCCCAAATCTCTGCCCTTCTCCTCTCCCCTCACCCTCATTTCCGCCAGTCCCATTACGTCTATCCTCCTCTCCTCCATCATATCCAAGATCTCCTCCTCCTTTCCACTGTATGTAGCCACATTTAGTGTAGCACATCTAAATTTGTTAGAAGAATTGTCCTTATTCGTTTTCCAAAATCGTTTAAAGGGTCTGTTTCCAAAAGGTCTATGTGTATCCGAGGCTGGTCAAGAGAATTGGCAAGCAGGTTTCTTTCAGGCAGCGGCTTGCCTAGGCCTGTCCTGCCTAGGCCATGCTCCGTTGGTGTTTAATCAGGGTACACGACGAGGACGTGGAGTTGGGCTTTGTACCCCATATATATTGATATCAATATATATATATATATTAATATATATAATATATATATTATAATATTATATATATATATAGTATATATATTATTATATATATGTATATATATATATATATTAATATATATATATATATATAATATAATATATATATACGTATATATGTATCGTTCATGATTGGTGCAGGAACGGCATAACTTCAAAATTAGTTGTTTTTTTTTTCGGAAAGGCAATTTGAAGTTTGTTTTCAAATTGTATAGAAAAGTATTGGGAATTATAACGTAAAAACGCTCTTCGTCGTCGTGGAGATTTGGATGGTTAAAGATCTTTAAATCTTAAAAACGATGACTATTAGTTTTTCGGTAAAAACCGAAGCGTGAAATTGGAGAACGTATAAGAAACTGTTCCAATCATGAAAAACCACAGAAGCACCTACCTACGTACCTCTCTCCGATTTAGAACTGTCCGTGTAAATTGGCTGTGTGTCGAAATAATGGGAATAAAATTATAAAAATGCTGTCTTAAAAGGCCTAATAGGTTAGGGTCTTAGTGAACTTACATAGCTCAAAGCAGAACCTTGAAGCGGAAAACTGTCAGAGGGCATCCGTGTAACTATTTACATGGTTGACATGAAGCATTTACAAGTCTTTGCAACAGTAAACTTCATCTATCCGCAGTGTTCACTTCACTCGGTACGTTTCTAAAGGTGGTGGTTCAGTCTGTTTAACATATACTGATTCTCTGTTTTCACCATTACAGTAGGAATGTTGCAATCATCAGAGTTGGCTAAATTTTAAACACATTCTCGTCCTAAGAAAAAGAGAAGCCTAAATGGTTAAACTGTAGAACGATGCTATCTCCTTTCGCAAAGGATTTTGTCGACCATCAGATATAACAGTTCAAGGTAATTATCATGTACGGAGAATCCACATCCGCATATTATTTTTACGGAAAGGAACACAAAATTCTACTAAAAACCCTCACATTCTACTTGACGAATACCTAACCAACACGAGTATCATACCATTCCTTTTTGTGGTGAAGACATTCATGCGAGTCAGTGTATAGGTTGGCATTATCCCGTGTCAAAAATTTCTGCTACATTCTAAGATGGAAACTCAATGGTTCAAATTCAGCAAGGAAAGCAAATAGCAGCCTTACAGTTGGTGATTTAAAAGCAGTCCAATTACTATCCCGTTTTAAAACGTTTTTTGAGTTTTGTGAATAGTAAAGAAGACGTCCAATAAGAAATCCTGTTTTTCGTTCTTCACTTGTTCCTTTCAATCATTTCAACAAATAAATCATAAGGTATATTTCTCCTACTTCTCACCAAATTATATTCGCCTATTTAAATTCAATAAAAGATCATACTCGCTCTACCTCTCCTATATATATACTCTTAATTTACTTTGATTATTATTATTGATCACGTGATGACTCCCACATTCGATTTTACTGCGATTGACAACTTTTATTATTTGTAATATGATTCCATCTACAACGAATCGATCAGAAGTGAGGTGGTGGTTCAGTCTGGAGGTGGACATTTTATTTCATTATGTACTACTTATACATTTTAAATGCTTTTTTTTAATTGATATTTTCGGCTTTCCAGTAATAAGCACAGACCATATCACTCTCTTATTCACCTGTATGAAATATTAATCTATTTAACAAATTATCTCTGCTCATTTCAGAAAAAGGGTAGTAAATCCTTCCTGTTAATCTTCTTTACGTCCTTTCTGATGCCTTCCTAAGATTAATGTCATGCAACAGAATTCTTCAAATTTCCTTCTCGTCTGTTTTTCTTGCCGATTCTCCGGTCCCCTTACCTTTATCGAATGCTGAACTCTTCTTTAAAATCTGATTCAAACTCTACTATAGAGAATCCGTTATTCTGATGCTATTCCTCTTCATCTACCCTCTCCAAATGTTAAATGCGATTGCCTAATATTGATGTCTTTTGAAGATGTAATCTCTGCTCTTTTCGAAATTTGTTTTTATGGTTCTGATGGTATAGGTTACATTTTACTCTTGGTCCACGATTAATTTTCTCATAATTTAAAATCTCTTGAAGATTCCCCAAAGTAGATGTGTAAAAGGGACAAATCTTGAAGGGTCGTCATCAGTGCCTTGTGTTCATTTATAAAGAACATCGAGAGGTATTTTTAAAGAACCTTTACACCTCCATTTGTGTTTGAAAAGTAATTTAACAGTTGAGCTTTTAACATTTCTTACTAGATTAACTCTCTCATTAAGAGGGAAAATCTTCGCGATCGCACTTTTCCCTAACATAGTCTGGATATTATAACGATATAGCTATAACAACAGTATTAAATGAATAGAAAATTAGTTACCTGGCTTGCAAGATTTCAAGCTAGTTTTAACTTCTGATTATCGGCCTTTAATCATTTTCAAATACATTTTTGATTTATGACATTTTGTAGTATTTGACATTGCAATTTTTCAAGTTATTTTGGAAACATTTGTACTACATCTTTAGGACTTATACATTATAGTATTTTGCGAATATTATTTAAGATTTTCTTTGATTTAACTTACGAATAATTTAATGTTTCATGAACGACTTTTCGATTGTGACTCGCAAATTCTTTGGTTTTCGATAATATTTTTTTAACCTTTTAAAGTAAATTAATCCATTAGTAAAGAAATTAAAAATTTTCTACAAAAGAATGATTTATTAATGATCGAGCATTTATCATCTAAGAAGGAATTGCAAATTAGAACATTTTGTTCCTTAAAGTTAGACTTTAGTTTGATGCAAATACAAATTTTAAATTAATACACGCTCACTCGACGACTTTCTTATTATATTAGAGTTGTTATAATATTAAAATTATTTTTTATTATTATTATTTTACATTTATTAATAACCCTCTACAGAAACCTCTTGATATTTTCTTCCCCTCTACAAATGTTTAATAGTTCTTTCTGCCATGAATGAGGAAAACTATTATAAGCTTTCCGGTAATCAATTCTTCTTGTTCTTTTCAGCCATTTTGCTCTTCACTAATGATGATAATTATTTTTATTTAATTTTTATTTCTCTCTTTTAAAAAGTTACTTACATACTTACGTGCTTAAGCAAATGTTTTTTTTAAAAAATACCTTTTATAATTACTTTCATAGCTGCACTCAGAACATTTAAATAATTTTATATTTTTGTGATTAAGCATGTGTATTCTCATGTCTTTCATATGATTACATTCATAGCTGCACTCAGAACATTTAAATAACTTTGTATCTCGATGCTTAAGCATGTGCCGTTTTAAGTTTCCTTTCTGATTACACTCATAGCTGCACTCAGCACATTTAAATAATTTTATATTTTCGTGATTAAGCATGTGTATTCTTATGTCTCTCTTCTGATTACATTCATAGTTGCACTCAGAACATTTAAATAACTTTGTATCTCGATGAGTAAGCATGTGCAGTTTTAAGAGTCCTTTCTGATGTACACTCATAGCTACACTCAGCACATTTAAATAATTTTATATTTTCGTGATTAAGCATGTGTATTCTTAAGTATTTCTTCTGATTACATTCATAGTTGCACTCAGAACATTTAAATAACTTTGAATCTCGATGAGTAAGCATGTGCAGTTTTAAGTTTCCTTTCTGATTACACTCATAGCTACACTCAGCACATTTAAATAATTTTTATATTTTTCTTTTGTGATTAAGCATGTGTATTCTTAAGTATTTCTTCTGATTACATTCATAGTTGCAACTCATAACATTTTAAATAACTTTGTATCTGCGTGAGTAAGCAGTGGCTTGTTTTAAGTTTTCCTTTCTGATTACAACTCACAAGCTGCACTCATAACAATTTAAATAACTTTGTATCTCGATGAGTTGCTGTGGTGTTTTAAGTTTCTTTCTGATTACACTGCAAAGCTGCACTTTCATAAATTTAATAACTTTGTTTCTCGATGAGTAAGCATGTGCCTGTTTTAATGTTTTCCGCTTTTCTGTTACAACCAAAGCTGCACTCATAACATTTAAATAACTTTGTATCTCGATGAGTAAGCATGTGGCTGTTTTAAGTTTCCTTTCTGATTACACTCAAAGCTGCACTCATAACATTTAAATAACTTTGTATCTTGATGAGTGAGCAATAGTTGCTGTTTTAAGCTCCTTTCCGATTACACTCAATAGCTGCACTCCAGAGCATTTTTAAATATTTAGGTTTTTTCGTGATTGATGGTTATGTGCGTTTCGTGTTTAATGTGATTTGTTATTAGGTTATTTGCATAACTGCACTGGGAACATTTATAAGATGGTAGACTTTGTTAATGCGTCGTCTTAGATATTGTGCGTTTTAACTTTCCTGTTCCAAATTACACTCAAAGCTGCACTCAGCACATTTAAATAATTTATATTTTCGTGAATTAAGCATGTGTATCCTTAAATATTTCTTCTGATTACATTCATAGGTTGGACTCGAACATTTAAATATTTTGTATCTTGATGAGTAAGCATGTGTTTTTTTAGTTTCCTTTCCATTACACTCATAGCTGCACTCAGAACATTTAAAAAAAATTGAGTTGCTGTGATTATCAAGATGTGATATTTTAAGTTTTAATTCCAATTAGGTCGATGTTCAGTAACTTCAGATGCTGGTTTTCGCAGTTCCTTTTAAGGATTTTTCTTTCTTGATGTATGGTTTAATGACAATGAGAAAACTGATCCTTGTTTTTAAAGGCAAATCTGGTTTACTTTAGGGCACTGAAGTTGTTTTACGATAAGCTATTGTCTATTCGCTTTGATTCTGGTGCTGCTGATGGTCTTGAGGTACTTCTTTCTTAACACATTGACTGCACGGGGTTGACCCGCTTAATATTTTTCACGGGTGGGCCACTCGAACTTTTTTTTTTAATTATTTTATATTGTTTATTTTTTAAAGAGGTTTGGTATCAGTTTTAGTACTCATATTACCTTTTACGAGATATTCTTATTTTGTTTTTTTTATTTCTATATATTCCAGTGGGGGCCATGTCCCTCAATTTAATGGTTGACAAAAAGCGTAGCCATGTCCACCAATTTTGGAGGACACTGAAAAATTTATTCTGCTGAGGCCATGTATACCAAATATGGTGGACAAAAACGCCTAGCCATGTCCACCAAATTTGGAGGACAGAGAAATCTATTCTGTTGAGGCCATGTCCACATATGAACAAAAGAAAATCAGTGACAGTAAGAAGTCACAAGGGTGTATCAAAGACTATCCCACTAAAATTGCTAGAATTAATATTGAATTTTAAAATTTTTTCCTGTTATATAAACATTTTTTTTATTTTTTATTATATTTTGCTCATTTTTTTCTTTCCTTTTTTCAGATAATAGCAATAATAATTATATATATAAGTAGCTAATATTTGAAAGTAATAAAAGAAATTTAATATGGCAAAAAGAGGCTTAAATAGTCAAGAAATTTCAGAGTTTTTAGATATAGAAATTTCACCCGAAAAGAAGAGAAAGATTAGAAATGAAGAGGATAAAAAGAAAGAAACACCAGTCAAGCAAATTTCTGAATTTTTAGATGTAGAAATTTCCCCGCATAAACAGATGAAAAAAAACAGAAATGAAAAGGAAAGAAAAGAAGAATCGTCAGTTGATGATGATACTGACGAGGATCCAAATTATAGTCCACCCTTGAAAGTACAGAAAAAACAGGGCATGAAAACACCAAGTACCAAAAATAAAGTAGATCAAAGAAAGAGAAGAGTTACTTTAGAATATGAAAGTTCAGATGAAGATGATTATGATGGTGAAGATGATAGTGAAATAGAGTTTGAAGGTTTTGATGATGAAGATGATTTATATGCCGATGTAGAACTCCGCCGAGCTTTGGATAACATGGAAATTGAAGAGGATATTGAAGAGGAAATTGAAGAAGATGAAGAAACACTTACATCCATCTCCCCTGACCCATACAATTGGGAGGACTATTCTTCAAGCAGGCAACAAAATTTTACCTTCGATGAAGACTGTGGATTGACAGATCCTGTTAGAGAAAAAACAGAGATAACAGTAAAAGATGCTTTCTTTCTCTTTATTACCGATGATCTATTGAACATGATTGTAGAGCAAACAAATATATATGGGGATGCACGGTCTCAAAGTAGCGAACTTAAGGCAAAATCTAAGATTAAAAAGGTGGAAACACACAACTGTGGAAGAACTACAAAAGTTTCTAGGATTAGTATTATGGATGGGACTTGTTCGTTTAGGTAAAATCCAGGCGTATTGGAGTACAAACCCAATCTATCATATCACTTTACCTTCAAAGACTATGAGTAGGAATAGGTTTGAACTGATGCTACAATGTTTACATTTTGCTGACAATTCTGTAGACACCCAAAATAACAGATTAGCCAAAATCGAACCCATTATCACTAAGCTCCAGCAGTCTTTCCATAGCATTTTACTACCGGGAGAGGATGTTGTCATTGACGAAACGCTTGTTCCTTGGAGGGGAAGGCTAGTTTTCAGACAGTATATTCCTAACAAAGCACATAAGTATGGGATTAAACTATTCAAACTGTGTACCAAAACAGGCTACACATATAGCTTTCAAGTTTACACCGGGAAGTCTGAAACTGGGGAGAGGGAAGTCAATTTGGCACAGAATATCTGTTTGAAGTTGATGGAAGGCCTACTCAACAAGGGCCGAACCCTATATGTGGATAATTTCTACACAACACACAGTCTTGCTGTAGAGTTCCTAAAGAAAAAAACCCATGTAGTTGGGACTGTTCGAGCTAACAGGAAAATCTTTCCCAAGGAAGTTATGAGTGCCAAACTAAAAAAGGGTGAAATGGTTTCTAAACAAGATATAAATGGGGTAGTAATATTAAAATGGAAAGATAAACGTGATGTATACCTCATGTCCACAAAACATGAACCTTCCTTCGCAACAGTGGAAGAACAACGTCTTGATGATCCAAATGACACAATTCTTGAAGATCCGGATCAAGCTGGACCATCAACAAGAAGAAAGAAAGCGAAATCAAAGAAACCAATAGGAATAATTGCATATAATAAAGGTAAAGCTGGGATAGATCTCTCTGATCAGCTTTCATCATATGCCACAGCCCTAAGGAAAGGAGTAAAGTGGTATAGAAAATTGGCAATGGAACTGTTGCTGGGAATGTGTGTAGTCAATGCTAAAGTTGTGTATGAAACCATCAATAAAAAGAAAATAAAAATCAGAGAGTTTAGAGAGGAGTTGGCTACTCACCTACTAGGGCTTGATAAAGAAATTGAAAAAACACCAAATGAAGGAAGTCATAGAATAGTAAAGGGAGAATCAAGAAAACATTGTAAGTCATGTTACAAAAAGATTTCAAATGAGCAAGGTAGAGACATGGCTAAAAAAAGGGCACCTAGAGTTACAACAAACTGCAATATTTGTGAAGAAGCTATGTGCTATGAATGTTTCTTTTCACTTCATAGCAGCAAAAGAATTTAGTGATAAATAACTGATTTCCCAGAACAATGAATTTATACTTTTCTAAATTTTCTTTATAAAATAAAAAATAAAGAAATAGGTAAAAAAACCCAAAAAAGAAAAAAACAACTAAAAAAAATTTAAAAAAAAAACCAAAAAAAAAAACCAAAAAAAATTTAAAAAAAACAAAAACAAATAAAAAAAACCAAAAAAAAAACAAAAAAAAGGGTCTCCATAACCAACAGGCTCCACGTGCCGGGACCTGGGTCACGCTAAAGGTTGGTTAACATAAATAATAGTTATATTACGTATCAAAATCTGTAATTTTCGCATAAAAAAAATTTCAACAAAATTTCAAGCTCACCTATACCAAAATGTTCGCCCAGGGCCATACTATATGAATAACATGTAAAATTGCCTTCAAAGGCAACCTGATTTGATATAAAAGGCTTCAACTGAAATGTGACTGTCAACCAAAATTGGTTGACATGGCCTATTTCAAAAGTTCACTGTACACCAAATTTGGTGGACATGCAGTCAAGTTTAAAAGACTTTCATTTTTGATCCTTCCAGGTTAGACCTCGTGAGGGTCTGTACAAAAGGAAAATTAATATGAATGGAGAAGAGAAAAAAACAAATAATTGGTGCAATTTGCATATCATAATCATTAATGATTTCCTTTTTAATTTATCAATCTTGACAGCAAACATTTACAGTCCCCATAAAGTCAGAAATCAAAATTTCTTTATGTAAACAACCAAAGAAAAAAATTGAATATAAAATTTTATAGTATATATAAAAAAAATTTATTTTAAGTTAAATTCGTATAACACTAAAATTTAATCAACCAATCAAAGCAACCTTCTTGCTAATCGAAGTCTTTTCGCAATTCACAAAATTAAGTCAAATTACTCAGCACATAATATATATAATATATATATATATAGTATAATATATAATATATATATAGTATATAATATATACATATATAATATATATATATATATATATATATAATATATATAGATATATATATATTGTATATATATAATATATATAGGTATAATATAATATATATATAATATATAATATATATTATACTATATAATAACATATATATAATATAATATATATATATATATATATATATATAATATTATATATATATTTTAGTGATGGGACGATGATAAAATTCATGATAATGATGATGACGATTATAGAAAATTTTGATGATGACGATGATTAATTGAAAAAAAGTATATTTTAAAAAAATTCTCTTCTCTCTCTCTCTTCTCTCCCTCTATATATATATATATAATAATATTATATAAATAACTATATTATATATAATATATATAGATATATATATATATATATATATATATATATATATATAAGATATAATATATAATTATATACTATATATATATATATTTATAATATATATATAGGCGTCGCAGTCCAACCTAGGGGCAGCTTTTAAAATTATAAAGCTTAATTATATATATATATATATTATATATATATTAGTATATATATAATATATAACATATATATATTATATATATATATAATATATATATATATATATATAATATATATATATATATATTATAATATATATATATATAATATAAATATATATAATATTAATAACAGGTGATTCAAAATTATGATAAAATTTTAATTCATAAGAAAAGCAAAAATAAAGGTAAAATTCCTATAAAGGTATGACGTAATGTGCTTAGTTTCCGTCTGGCTGTCTGTATGTGTGTTTTACTAAATATTTTGTATCTACAAAACCAAGTAGGTTACAAACTTGGGATGAGTACTGTTGTGTGTAGTGATAATGACGGCAAAAAGATGTATCAAATTTACTATAAATTTAAATAATGGCGGCCGTAAAGTATTGAGCGGACATTCCCATGAAAGGCGGATGCTTAGGTTAAAAATTAAGAACACATTAAAACACCCGATGTTGTACGCAGAATTAAATATAAACATTTAATAAATTATAACTATTAATAAGGATGTAAATTTTAGTAATTTGAAACATCTCATTTAAAAATAATAACAACTCTTCCATTAAACATTTCAGCACATTGGAACCAAAACAACCAACTACGTATACAATAAATGCACTGTTTGTTTGTGTTACGCATTACAATGTAACTCATTGACTGTGTGGGTCTCTTACGTGTTTCTTTTCGTTATTGAATATGATATTAATTACCACGTGATTCATACTCTGTCTGACATGCATATCTAATGATGGATGGACGCTGCCAATACTTCTGCTGCCAAGACGTTTCACCTAAGAGTAATATCCCAACCAAATTTGTCCAAGCGCAAGTTTTTGCCACTATTCATCTACCGTCGTCTGAAAAACAGGATTTGGCATCAAAGAGGCACACTAATGCAGCAACCAACCATCACTAGACTGTTGATAAAAGAATTAGTTCTAAATTGCAAATTTCTGAGCATCCTGAAAAAGAGCACGCGAGAATTGTCACTACTTTATCGAACCAACTAGTATTTTGGAGTTACTACACGAGCAACAGTTACACCCGTACCATGTCCTACTCTATTGCCACGTGACTATGCTCTTCGTGTTGTTATTTGTCAATGGTTTTTTAACAAAAAATTTATTGACCCAAACTTTTTAACGAAGGTTTATTTACCGACGAGGCACTTAGCCAAGAACAGCTATCGTTAACGTAAGTTCATAACGAATACATTTGGCCAGACGAGAATCCTCACATTAAACAGAATCGTTCACAACATTAGTTTTCAGTAAACATTTGGGCAGGAATTTTACATGATTATGTACTTATTCGAGCTTCCTCCAGGCTTAAACGCATTAATCTACTGAAACCTTTTTGAAACCTGGCTCCGTATTGTTGATGATTACCTCTTCAGTGCGCCCAAACCATTTGTTTTATGCATATGGCTCCTGCCACACTTTAGTGCTGCAGTTCGTGAAACACCATAATGAGACCTTTCCAACAATGGATAGTCGAGGTGGCCCAGTACGTGGCCACAAGTCCCAAGACCTAAATCCTTGATATTACCTTTGTGACATTTAAAGACTTAGTAACTCTCTCCAATCGACACCGTTGAAGACCTACCGATTAAGGATTATGAAACAGAAATTTAAAACGATCAAAACAAATCCTGAATATTGAACGCGTCCGAGAAAATCGATGAGAAACTCTGACGCGTGCATTGCGAACCAAACGAGTCATTTTCCAAACATCATCTTTAGTATCTTTTATATCATTTGAGTGCTTTAGAAAGCATATGTTATGTTGCACCAAAATCTAAACCTATCATACAATAGTAATATGTTTATTTACACCTCCTATTCCGAATGAGTTATTCGTTCCTCAAATACTTTTCACGTCCGCCGCTTTTAAAATTTAGACTTTTAACTACTTAGGTTTCGTAGATACAAGCATATTTAGTAAAAAAACACATACAGACAGCCAGACCCAGACGGTAAACTAAGCACATTACGTCATACCTTATAGAAACTTTTACTTTTATTTTTGCATTTCTTATCAGTTACAAAAAATTTTTACCATAATTTTGAATCGCCCTGTATATATATATATATAAGATATATATACTATATATATATAACAGATATATAAACAATATCATATATATATATATATATATATATATATATATATATATATATAATATATAATATTTTTTTAAGAAAAAGAGAGAGAGAGACTCGTGTTATATGTATGGATAATTAAATGATAATTTAAAAAATGTATTTTTCCTATTAAAAAAACAATAGAATATCAAATACAATATACAATGATGGAAAATTCACAATATAGAGCAGTTTCAAAATTGATATTATAAAAAAAGTAATTTCCTTGGCGTTCAACGCAAATTAATCAACTTACTGTTTGAATAAAATAATCATAATGGTCAAAAATTTTCTGTGTACAATCATCATAGCCAGTCCGTTTAACCCGTCGTCTTCCATAGTACTTCGCAGCAAAGTCTTGTCCTTAGCAGAGTACTGAAAGTGTTCTACTGTACTGGTGGTGCATGTGGGCGAGTAGTATCACCAAAGCCTTTTTCGTCGACGAAAGAAAGTTCATTCCGTTTAAGTCTCTCTCAAGTAAAAGGATCTGTATACACATTGAACTACCAGTTTCTGTCCTTCCAAAACTCGTGATGAGTCTAGTTCTTCTATTCCTTCTAAGTGGCAAAAACTATAAAATGAAGCTGTCTTTTCTTTTAACTTATCGATTGTTATGAGTAGCATCAAAAGCGATGAAATGCCAATCCATAAGCAGGTGATTTTCAGTAGAAAACCGTAAATTCCAAAGAAGAAGTTATAAAATCCAGATAGGAATTATTAAGGATCTGCTCCAGAACTCCGTCGTGAATTGTTGCTGGAGGTTTCTGGCTGCTCTGCCTACCAAAAAAAATCCCGTTGTATATTCCAGATCAAGCCAGCTTGCTCTGCGATTTCATTAACTTTAACACTTCATCGATATTTTTTCTTCACCTTTTCCGATGCACTCCTAAACCATTTCACTATGATCAATCTGCCTCGAGGTTTTACCAACATCCAAGTCTTAAGATGGGAGAGCATTTAACAAACTGGCTCTAACATCAGCAGAGTATTCGCGATCCAATATCATACCAAATGAATGACGACTTACATGCCGCTGTATGCAACTGAAAAGCCCTTTTTCTTGTCGGCGGTATTTCCTCATGAAAGCATTTCTAATGCTTGTTTTTATACATCGTATTAAGACTCCTAAAACACCTCTGCCCCTTTAAATGATGCACTTTGTGTTCAGACATCTGGTCTGACATAGCTGTGTAGTTGCATAATTTTATTCTCAAGACGTCCCGCGAAAAAACGTAATAATGTCCTTAGATTCCACAGTATTGCGGATTCTGTATTGTGTTCAAAATCATTTATTCCTAAATTATTGTTTGTGGCTAAGAGCAAATGAAAGAAACATGTTTTTATACTTTTCCTCATATTGCTTGGACACCTTCTTCTTCCAGGACATCGCTAGAACAGCCATCGAAACCCAAGCCCACGCAATTCTCGGGATCCAGTTCTTCGTACGTGAAAAATTGACAATCGCTCGCAAATGTTTTTGCGTTCAACGCTTTCAGGTTCTACAAACAAATAAATTCCTCTTTACTCACGGGATCCTTTTCGAAATAGCCGCAAACACTATGGAATTGTTCCTTCCAAAATATCACGTTCATCTGCTATTAATATACGTGCACGCTTCCTTTACCTTATTAACGATGCTTTCCTTTATATATACCACATAAGAAATGTTATTCTGAATCTGGAACTGATGTATGTGGCCTTTTTTTCCACTTTCAAAAGGGACTTTCAAGATATCCCGCATCTATTCGTAAGCGCACAAATTTTTGCAAACACTCTCTTATCATGCATGCTTACCCGAACCGTAAATCGCGCGTACAAGAAAATATCCACACAAAATTATTGAGGATATTAATATTTTTTATTTCTTCTATGATTTTCTTTGAATGCTGGTTAATTTGATGTCTACCGGCACGTCCTGTAAGAACAATCTTGCAGCTTCAACAGCATTTTATTTACCACTCTGTGTTGTATGTCCCTTACAAACGCATCATGAAAATCTTTATATTTAGTAAGTTCTTATGTAACAGAGCCTAGGACTCCCCTCTGAACAAACTATTATTTGGTGAAAATAAAAATACAAAAAACTTCAAAAATGCTCCCTTTAGGTGCCTGGATTATGTCAGCCAAGATATGTCTCCAACAATTCATAATTGAATTTCCTCTTTAAGTTGGTAGCATCTTCCAAAAAATTTATAGGTCTTAAGTGGAATCCAACACTCTTTCATTAACTGTTTCTTTTTCTCAGTCCAAATCATAGATGAATGTCCACCGTATCTACCAATGTCTTCGTGACTGTCATTTACTGAAACGCTAGCTCCGAATTCTGGACCCATATCTTGACTCCTCGAGGTGCTGGGCCTGGGTGTGGGTTCTTCATCAAGCGAAATATGCGAAGTAGGAGGAATTGCCTCTTGTGTAGTCAGAATTATTAGATATTGTCTTCGTTTCCACCGCTACCATTTCCAATTTATCCGAGTTCTTCCTTCCAAATTTACTGCAAACAATATATATATATAGTATATATATATATATAATAAATAGATATATAATATATATATATAATATATATATATATATATAGTATACTATATATATATATAATATATATATATAATACTATATATATATATATATAATATATGATATCTGGCCACATATGTCATATGCTAAAATATTACTAAGCATTCAAAGCATGTTAACAGAAAAAATTAAAAGTATAGCAAACTATGTTAAAATCACTAATTTCTGTGTTTAATAAAAAAAATAAGTTTTTTAAAATGAAGCTAAACTCATATGGACAAGTAAGATCATGTGTTACAAAATTCCAACTTTTAAGAAGTAAATACACAAAATTTTTTATTTAATTATTTAAAGTAAAAACAGTACTACACAGGAATCTCCTTAATATCCATGATCTGATGAAAATGAACTATAACTTTACACTAGGAGTGTTTAATTATAGAATGCGTACGGAGTGAAATTTCCAATCACCTTTAACCTTAAACACTTAAAAAAGAATTGAGAATCCCTGAACACAAAATAAATTATATATACATATCAACATTAAAAAAAGCAAAAACATAGATAGAATAACAGCACAGTTCTTATCTACAAATTAAAAGAGCATATTAAAATGAGTGAGAAAACCGTATCGCAATAGCAATGTGAGAAGAAAATGGACAATGCAACTAGCCCTTCACCAATACTCGGTATATATTATATATATATATATAATAATAATATATATATAGTATATATAAATATATATATATATATATAAATAATAAATATATTATATATAATATATATGTATATATATATATATAATATATATATATATATATATATATAATATAAATAATATATAATATATATATAAATATTATTATATAATAATATATATATATATATTAATATATAAATTATATAAATATATATCGTTAAAAACGTACTTAATGCACCCGGAACGGACGATGATCCAAAAAAAAAATTCCAGTAGACTCTGTAAGATAAAACCACTTCTAGGGCACTGCCCCCCCCCTGACGACGCCCATGTTATTATATATTATATATACTATATATATATATATATAATATAATATATATATAATTAAGATATCGAATATATTTATGATCAATTACAAAATTTAAACACTGCCTCTGAACATAGACAATGAAGCAAATGCTAGCAGAAAATGAGGGCGGCCCTAGGTGGCTAGAACGCGGCAGACAATGACAGCAAAAAAACAAAATCAACAAAAAAAAAATAATAAATAATATATACTATATATATATATATATATATATATATATACATATAATATATAATATATATATATATATATATATATATATATATATATATATATATACTATATTATAAAAATTTAAGTTGTCACCACCACTCACGGCAAAGCTCTATTCAAGGAGGTGATTGCACGCCTCAGAAGTCACACTTAACGGAAAAGGACGCATATGAGCCGCAGTGGGCAAGCTTGAAGAGGAGACTTAAATTCAGCAGGAAACACAGAAGATGGAAGAGAATTCCACAAAAACAGAGGTGGTATATGCAAACACAGCACCCCTAGTGTTACGAGGGCGTCTAAAGTGTGGTACGCGAGTGACAATTCCCTCGAGCCCACCTGCCCGCTCCGGTACTATAGAAAGAGATAAAGCACAACTTCAATCAGGAACTGACTCCGAAAAAGCTAGGAAAGTACGAACATTTTAAAGCTCTTGATTCTTGACTCACCTGTAGAAATAGCGGCATGAGACTAGAGCAACCCCAGATATGAGAGCATACTCCATTACAAGTGCGGATCAGCCCTTTATAGGCTGGAGTATCTGAGAGAGGAAAAAATCATCGCACTAAACAGAACTCCCAGTTTACTTTGGGGCCGCCCTAGCAACTGTTGTGATGGGAGGTTTCCAAAACATTTTTTGTTTATGTTAAGGGTAAGGATGTTTATATTGTCAACAGGAGAGACGAGAAACGTCCCGAAAAGATAGAAAAGTGAAGGCTGTTAGAGAAAAGAGAGAATTAGAAGTGATTTAAAATTAAATTTCACAAGGTGCAGGCCCGACCCCATCCCGGAAATCCTATCCAGACTCAGCAGAATTAGAATCCGAAAGATTATTACGAAGGCAATTCTAGAAGTAAAAGAGCGCAACAGAATGAAAATGAGTGAAGAATGTGCTTGGACGTGTGCACCCTCCAACACTGAGGAAAGTGTAGTTTGAGACATAGAGAATATAGTGACAACGAGCCGTCAGCACGCAGGCACATTCCCCTCAAAATTCCGCGGAGAACGCCATCCGTCCACCCGCCTTCTAAACGTTCATAGATTCAGGAGTCCATAGCCACAGCGATTCCAAAAGAATCAACAGGCAAAGGCATAAACACCTTGAGAGGAGAAGAAGAGGGGGGAGAGGCAATCCAGAATCGTCCAGGATTAGTAAGAAATAGCGAGACCAAAGAGATTGCCTTTTCAAGGTGGAGAATTAGACAACAGAAACCGTTCAATCGAATAATGCAGTAGACAGCAATTTAAGAAGTTATTAGAAGATGTTTATTTGGCAAGAGCCAGAAGATTTCAGTAGAGACCTAGGAGTTAGCGCTCTCGTTGAGAAGCCGCTTGCTACGCGAAAGATATCCTCCAACATTTCTAGCCTTAATGCAAAATAGCAAGATATAAGATAGAAGAAACGCAGAATTTTCCATTCCCATACGCACTGTCTCTAGCCTTCTCAATGACCAGAGAACAAGCACGATCGAACCATGGATTCAGGAGGAGAGAAAAGATTTATCGAAAAGAAATGAGCCTGCTCCATCCCATCAAACGTATGACAGTCCCACCTAATCGCAGAAACCGAAAGGGTCACCAGATTCAAAACCAGTCATTCCGATTATAGTTAGGTAGAAGCCGACGTAGGCAACCCAGTCGGCCCATTAAAGGCCAAAAAACAAACGCTTAGGCGATGGAACTGTTGGAGAAAAATATTAAAATAATAGATATTAAGTTGTGGTCAGATTTACCGATAGGAGCGAAAGGGGTGTATTTATAGTGAGAAAGGCTATGGTGAAACATATGCAAGTGTGTTCAAGAATGGTTGGACCATCGGAATGTTGTGCTGTTCTTTAATAGTGCTCCAGTCGTTTTGAGAATGCTGAATTGATCGGCCTCCTCCCACCAAATCATATGAGAGCGGACCCCAACCATTCAGTGCTGTGTACATTGAAATCTCCCAAATAGAGGACCTCATATTTGGATGAGGAAATATTAAAACAGTCTCGTGGAGAAGTTGTAAGTATTTCAAAAAAAGGCGTGAAAAAAATCTTTCTGTAGGAGAACAGAGCCAGAAACACAAGATTATTGTAGTAGAAGAAGAAAATATTAAGCCACAGAAATCCGATTAGTGAGAATCGCAGATTCTTAAACGTGTTAAAGAGGTTTATGTTTACATAGGCACATATCCACCTTCAAACCGAAATTATAAATAAGTTAGAGTTGGACAAATTAAACGATTAGGGATAATTCCTAGCCATCGGCGTCTCAGACAGTGAGCAAAAAAGTTAGGCGTAGAGTAGAGATGGTATTCACGGATGCAGGTTAGATCTGGATGTTAGTAAAGTCGAATAGTATGCCCCCGCCTTGCAAATCTGCCCATCTTACATTCACATAACAGCAACCACAAAACAAACAAAGACAAAAAAAACAAACACAAACCGTAATCAGGTTAAAATTATTCACACTAAAACCTAAATTTAAAACAGTAAATGTTAAAAAGTTAAATCGTATTCATAAATAATGTAAAATATGAAAAAATCAAAAGTTAAAAACACTAACGCTCTTTAACACCCATACAAATACACGAATAAAAAAAAAAAGTAAGTAAAATTGATTTAAACATTAAAAACTAAATTTAAAAAGTTCAATCCAAAATAATAAAAACAAAAAATCTTAAAACACATGTGAAAACGAAATTCAGACTTATGTAGCCCTTCCTTATATATATAATATATATATAATATATATATTATATATATATTATATATATATATTATAAATATAATATAATATATTATATATATATATATTATATATATATATATATAATATATATATAATATATATATATATAATATATATATATATATATTATATAATATTATATATATATATATATATATAATATATATAATATAATAATATATATATATATATAATAATATATATATATATATATATATATACAGTATATATATATAATATATATACTAATATATATATATATATATAATATATATATAATATATATATATAATATATATATATATATATATATATATATATATATAATAATATATATATATAATATATATATATATATATATATATATATATCTATATATATAATATATATACTAATATATAT
>JABUQX010097945.1:20000-22500 GCA_015478945.1 Trachelipus rathkii | reverse complement strand
TGGGGCGCATATCTTTGATGTTGATGTTATGATTGAGATTGGATCTATGTGTGGTAAGAGCGGAGTTTTGAGAGTCATAAGAAAGATCATGTTTATGTTGATAGAGTCTTCTTTTGAAGTCATTTGTTTCGCCTATGTAATGTGAGGTGCATTGATAGCATGGGATTTTGTATATGCATTGTGAGATGTTATTTTGTATATGAGTGGGTGGTTTGAAGATTCTTTTTAGAGACGAGGTGTTAGAGGAGGTTAGTCTTAATGTTGAGGGTAAAGTTTTAAGGATTTGATGATGTGGTATGTGAGGAATGGGTAAATAGGTGAGAGAGTGTGTGTTGGTCTCGGTGGTAGGGTTGTAGAATTTATTTTTTGCTTTTTTAAGTGATCTTTTGATTGTGTAGGTAGGATAAGAGAGTTTCTTGAAAGTATTGAAAATGTATTTGATTTCATTTTGTAGAAGAGAAGGGGAACAGATGCGTAAAGCTCTTAAGAAGAGAGCGGTAAGAACACCAGATTTAATGTGTTGAGAGTGTGTGGAGTACCAATGTATGTAAGAAGGGTTGAAAGTAGGTTTGCGGTAAACGCTAAAGAGTAGGGTAGGACTATTATGCCAAGAGAGGAGGGTATCTAGGAAAGGTAGGGTGTGGTTATTAGAGAGTTCCATTGTGAAATTTATATTAGGGTGGATGGAGTTGATGTAGTCAAGTATGAGAGTTGGGTTGGTGGTTAAGGGAGTGGAGATAAAAATATCATCCACATAGCGAAGCCATGTGGTGTTGGAAAGAAGAGGGTGATTAAGTATGAAAAAGTGTTCAATAAGTTCCATGAATATGTTGCTAAGTATGGGGGAGAGAGGAGATCCCATGCTTAGTCCTGAATTTTGTTTGTAGAAAGTGTTGTTAAAATGGAAAAAATTGTGTTCAAGGGTGAGTAAAATTAGTTGTTTGAGGAAAGGGAAAGGGTAATCTAGGTTGTAGTTGTTTTCGTTAAAGAATCTTTCTAGTAAGGAGATGGTGAAAGGGACTGGTACTGACGTGAAAAGGGAGGTAACGTCAAAGCTGAGAATGTGGTTATTGTGGGGCAAGATATTATGAGTTTTTTGAATAAAGTCTTCAGAGTTTTTTAGGTGGGAGGGTGAGATATGTCCTAGTAAAGGTTTCAGTTGTTTGGACAACCATGAGGAGAGTTTATATGTAACAGAATTAGTGTTGGAGATGATAGGTCTGACGGGGATGTTGTTTTTATGTGTTTTAGGTACTCCGTAGAATTGAGGTATACGGGGAAGCTTAGGTTTTAGATCAGGGAGAAGGTTTGGGTGGTTTTTTGTGATGAGTTTGAGCTTGTGATTGAATGTGTTGTGAGAGTTTTGAAGAGGGTTTTTATTGAGTAAAGTGTAAGTAGATGTATCATTAAGTAGGTCTGTACATTTTGAAAGATAATCATCTTTGTTTAGGATAACGAGATTCTGTCCTTTATCTGATATTGATATTACCAAATTATTATTTTTCTTCAGTGAGATTAGTGCATCATAAAATTTTTTGGGTGTTTTGTTATTATGAGCGGTAGAGATGATTCCATCCAAAAGCAATCCTTTTAAGAAATCATGATTAATGTTAGAGTTATAAGTTCTTTTTTTCTTCCATGTTTCGAAATCTGTACAAAATTGAAGGAGGTGGTCATTTTTTTGAAGTGAAAAGGACAGACCATAACTTAGAAGTATTTCCTCATCTTTGTTTAGTTCATAATTTGATAAGTTGATAATTCTATCCGCGGTTAGGTTAGTAGCCCAGGGGCTATTGTAATATAAGTTTTTAAATTTAAGGTCCAGTAATCTTTTCTTTGAAGAGAATGCAACATCTTTTAAATTATGTGCTTTGTTCAGTAAGTTAGTGAAATCCAAATCTGCATTTGGGAAAATTTGGTACCATGATTGCTGAAATACTTTAAAGTGGTGAAAACATTTTGCGAATGTTTGTTTGACTTCAGTTTTCACAGTAGAAATTTTGGCCAGGAGGATTTCTCTGTGTACATTCGGGAAAGGTGAGTAGATATCAGTAGGAAGGTTATTCGGTATTAAAGTTTTCGGTAACACGAGATTTTTAAGATTTTTAAGATTTAAAAAAAAAAAAAAATCCCATGCTATCAATGCACCTCACATTACATAGGCGAAACAAATGACTTCAAAAGAAGACTCTATCAACATAAACATGATCTTTCTTATGACTCTCAAAACTCCGCTCTTACCACACATAGATCCAATCTCAATCATAACATCAACATTAAAGATATGCGCCCCATCCTACAGGTACTCGACCCCACCAAACGCAAACTCATAGAATCACTATGCATAAAAAATCTTCCTAATTTTAACATACAAAAAGGAGAATATACATTTGATCCCACACTTAACAACATTCTTTCCACCACACCTTTTTTCAAAAATATAAAATCAAAATTTACTTAAATCTAAACTACTTCTCATTTTAACAATATTACATAAATT
>JABUQX010097945.1:15000-17500 GCA_015478945.1 Trachelipus rathkii | reverse complement strand
GAGTAGGAGTTATATTGGGACCCAATGTATCACACAGTTTGGAAGGGATGGAAAGTGTGAACGAAAGAGTAATCAAAGTTACACTGAAGATAAAAGGAAGGAGATATCATGTATATCAAGTATATGCACCGCAACAGGGGCATCCAGAAGAAGAGAAGAGGATATTCATGGAAACGTTGGAAGAAAGGGTGGAGGTGGGAAGAAGGGAAGGTGAGGAGATAATACTAATGGGTGATCTCAATGCAAGAGTGGGAAGGAGGAGAGATGAAGCGGAAAGAATGTTGGGACCGTTTGGGGAAGAATTTAGAAACACAGAGGGTGAAACGTTGATAGACTTTTGCATGAGGAGAAATCTGAAGATAATGAATGGTTTTTATCAGAAAAAAGATTCACATAGATATACGAGATATAGGTGGAATAATAGGACAGGAATGTTTGATCAAAGATCGATAATAGATTACTTTATAGTGTCGGATAGAAGAATAGTAGAAGATGTAAAAGTGATCCCGGGTGTGTCAATGGATTCAGATCATAGGCTGTTATTAGCTGATCTAAAGATACAAGCGGAGAAAGTACAAGTAAAGGAGAAGTGGAGTACAATAAAAGTAGACTCGCTGAAAGATCAAGATAAGAGATTGAATTATGTTGGTAAAGTAAACGAAAAAATACTGGAGATGAACGGTGATGAAACAATGGAACACATAGGAAGTGTTGTGAAGGAAACAGCTAGGGAAACCCTAGGCATTAAATGGATGGGAGGAGTGAGAAAGAAGCATACACCTTGGTGGAATGAACAGGTAAAGAATGCTGTGAGACAAAAGATGGTAGCATTGAGAAGATGGCTTAAAAACAGAAGTGTACAATCCAGAGCCGTGTATGTGGAAGCAAGAAATGAAGCGGAGAGAGTGAAGAGGAGGGCAAAGGAGGAGGTGGCTGAGAAGCTGGCAAAGGAGCTGATGGATGATATGAAGGAAGGCAAGAAGAAGATTTTTAGATTGGCAAGAACGTATAGAGGAGCGAAGAGGAGAGTATGTAATATCAAAGATAGAAATGGTGAAACATTGGTAAGCCCGGAGGAAAAAACAAAAGGTGGATAGAGTACTTTGATGAGTTGCTGAATGTGGAGGTGCAGCCGGAAGAGGAAGGGGAGAGAGAGGAGGAGGAGAGAAACGAAGAGGAAGTGGAGGAGGAGGGAATAACGGAGGAGGAATTTGTGGAGGCGTTAGGGAAAATGAAGAACGGAAAGACTCCTGGTGAGGATGGGATACATATAGAATTGCTGAAGGAGGGAGGAGAGGAGCTGAAAGCCTTGATGCTGAGATTTCTGAACAGGTGTTGGGTGGAGAGTAGAGTGCCGGAAAGTTGGGGAAGGTCAATAATAGTTCCCATTTATAAAGGTAAAGGGGACGCAGGAAATTGTAAAAATTATAGAGGAATCTCACTAATGGATCACATGGCGAAGTTATATGAAAGAATATTGGAAAGAAAATTAAGATCAAAAATAGAGCCAAGATTAGGTGAAGAGCAGTATGGGTATAGAGGTGGCAGAAGCACTACAGATTTAATGTTCGCATTGAGAATGATACAGGAAAAGACATGGGAATACAACAAGAAGGCATATATCGCCTTCATAGATTTGAAGAAAGCATTTGATTCTGTACCCAGGGAGAAGCTATGGAGAGTTCTGGAGAGGGATTATGAAGTTGAAGATAGACTGATAAAGGCAGTAAGAAGTACATATGTGAATAGCTTAAGTAAGGTAAGAACAGGATATAAAAACGAGGAATGGTTTGAGGTAAAAACTGGAGTAAGGCAGGTAGTGTGTTGTCGCCGATACTGTTTATAGCGTATTTGGACACAGTAATAAGAGGTGTAAAGGAGAGTTTAGAGGAGATTGACGGAGACATCATGGTATACGCAGATGATTTGGCGTGTTGGAGTGGAGATGGTGAGAGGTTGAGAAAATGGTGCTGTGTTTCGCAGAAAAATTGAGAGAAGCTGGATTAAATATGAATGTGGAGAAAACAGAAATAATGATAGTAAGTAGGGAGGAGGAGGAGGAGTTAATAGTGGAGGTAGACGGTAGAGAGATTAAAAATGTGGACAGATATAAATACCTAGGAAGCACATTTGGAAGAGAAGGGGGGGTGTGCAAAGGAAATTACAAGTAGGATTGAGCAGTATGGCAGGACTGTAAGAGCAGTATACCCCATCTTGAAAGATAAACATATGAACAAAGAGGTGAAGAGAGCAATATACGAGGGAGTGTTGACGCCGAAACTGTTGTATGGGGCGGAGACATGGAGCATGACAGGGAGAGAGGAGAGTAGAATTCAGACAGCGGAGATGAATGTGTTGAGGACGGTGATTGGAAAGACGAGGAGAGACAGAGTGAGAAACGAGACAGTGAGGGAGAGCGTGGGTGTGAAACCCATGATGAATAAAGTGGATGCAGCAAGACTAAGATGGTGGGGACACCTGGAGAGGATGCAGGAAGAGA
>JABUQX010097945.1:2500-10000 GCA_015478945.1 Trachelipus rathkii | reverse complement strand
TTTGTGTTCCATTCCGCAAGTGCAGTTGGCTCGGATCGTGCTCAAAAACCCATGATTCATCGCCTGTTATAACTTTATCCCAAAAAATTGGCTCCATTTGAATTTTACAATAAATCATCGGCAAATTTGGTTCCTGTTCATTTGCTGTTCCACAGACAAGGCTTTCGGCACTAGTTTTGCACAAAATTTTCGCATGTGCAAATGTTCGTTAAAATTCTATGATCTGCATTTTTATCAGAACCAGTTTCTTCTGCAATCACTCTGACACTGAACGAGTGGTCTCTCTCCATCACAGCTCTAACAACTTCCACATTTTCATCTTTTGTCGAGATTGTTCTTCCACAACGAGGGTCATCTTCAACATTTTTTTCGGCCCTCTTTGAAAGCTTTTGCCACTTAAACACCATAGTTCTCGATTAGATTAGCATCTTCATGAGCTTCGGTTTAGTTAAAGAAGCAAATGTCTTGTTGCAACTTTTACGTTGCCGAGACAGGAATTTGATAGCGTACACGCTGTTTCAATATTTGCCTGCCATCGCAAAATTCGTAACGCAGGATAAAAAACACTCCTATACACAAAGAAGCAAAACGTAGCGAGTTAGAACACACAACCCATACATACATTAGATGTAGTGCAAGACTGACTATTAAATCTGGTTAAAACTTGTATGATATGTAGCCTAAGTAAAAGCTACCCACTTGTATACTCACGGCAGGAAGCTACCATTACTCAGCGATCATGGGATATCAGTAAACTTACTTTTGCGACAGAGAATATATATATATATATATATATTATATATAATATAATAATATTATATATATATATATACTAATATATAATTATATATATATATATATATATATATATATATATAGAACTTTCGCTTTAAAAGGATGTTAAACTCGATATATATCGAACGAGCGATGTAATCGATTTTTTTCGATTATTTCAAGGGAATAAAGCGAGGAGCGACAAGGTTGCAAAAGTTTTTTTTATTTTTAAACTAAAGAATACCCAAGATTAAATCCCAAAGATGGAAAGAGTCAGGGTCTCGGCCCAGCGGGACGACGCAGCGGACTTCGTCCCCCCCTCGTCCCACCGTCGGCTCGAGCCCCTTTAATAAATAAAATAAAAAAAAATGAAACAAAATTAACATATAAAAATTACCATGATAAAAAAAGCAACTTGTAAACTTTTCTCTTCTTCTATTTGGTTTAAGTTAACACGTCACAGGTATGGTTAGACGATTAGTTCAGCGATATTCGATATGTAACATTTTTTATGAACACCTTTTAAGGAAAGTCCATATATATATATAATATATATATATATATATATATATATATATATATATATATATATATATATATATATATATATATATATATATATATATTATTTATAATATATATATATTTATATATATATATTATATTGTAATAAACGGAAAAATATCCGTGAGAGTATTATTTTATAACCTGAGAAATATATACGATATATGAATATCGATTAATCGTATCATAACCTTATAATCGTAACCTGTGAGAAATCGTTTATTATTAAATATATAAAATGATAATGCCTTTTTTTACCTGATTAACCTTAAATTCAAAACAATATCAAGGAAGCGAAAACAAGATTTTCCTTATATATAATTAACAAAAATTCAACAAGACATTTCTACTCAATTTAATCGACAAATTATATTCCCAATATCGATAGTTCATCATTAAATCCTAACTTCAAAATAATATCGATATCATAAAACCCTAACAACATTGATATATGATATTCAGATTATAACCTTAAGATTACCCTATTCTATACATAAAAAAATAAGTCACTGTTTAGTATTCCTGGTCGGCAACATATATCCTCATCACTGCTTAAATCACACTTCGAATGTTTCCTCCGCAAAATGTCGTGTACTGTGTTTAAAGTTAAACACAAATGGTTATTAAACAATGGGAAAGTATCACCTAATAAATTTTCAAATTCTAAAATACACCAATCTTAGTTAAAAAAAAGTCACCCCAATAAGATCTAAAAGCCCAACTGAACAAATATTAAATTTAGAATAAGCAGGCATCAGATATCGAAAAACCTCCTGATGAATAAAGTTACGCACTAAGTGTTAAGCTTCATATGAATAAACAAGCACAATAGCAAATATTAAAATCCTGTTTATTCAAAAAGTCACGTATTACTAAAAAGTAAGCAAATATTGAACTATAAATATGGACAAGTCACTCACTAACTCGTCCATCAAACCAAATACTTAACAACGTATAGTTTCCAAAAATGAAAGAGGCTTCGTCATTTTAGTCGAATCCAAGTTTAATCCCAATTCCAAGTAAGCGAAAGAACATTGACTCATCTATTTCCTGTTTCCTTATGAACACACGAAAAGGTTAAAATCCTCTTTTTTTCTGATGAATTCTCGTATTCGATAATTTCCATCGATTTCCTGCCTGAGTCTCCTACTTAGTTTGTAAGCTCGATTTTGGCTCCAGACTTCATTATTAGCCAAACCTGATAACAGCTCCAGAATTAGTAACAGCTCCAGCCTTAGAAACGGCTCCAGAATTAACAACGGCACCGACATTGGGACCTTAGTTTGTAAGCTTGATTAGCCAACTTGATAACAGCTCCAGCCTTAGAAACGGCTCCGACATTGGGACCCTATTAAGATAAACACTTATTAACAATAATTCTTTTCATTTTAAAAATAAATATAACAAATTTATTATTTTACTCTCTTACCGTTTTTCCAACGGGATCCTTTTCTGTTAATTTCTCATCTTTGCCATTCCTTCGTCCTGAGCACTGAGGAGTAACCTGATCTTTGTGAGATGTCTTTATAGAATCTACTTTTTCAAAATACTAACCTCTTTAATTATACCTTGAGAAACATTTAGTTGGTTGATCTCGCCACATTTCTCCCCCCTCAAGTTTGTAAACCCACAAACTTAAAAAGAAGGAAAGAAACAAAAAAAATGAGAGAACAAAAAAAAAGGTCAAAACTCACATTTTTCCATCTTGATACCTATCCTATATTGTCTTGTCTGTTTCTCCTATGCATTGATCGCAACAATTCCTTATAGACAGCCAAATTTTCCTCCATTTTTCCTCTCTGAATCCTTTCCTTTTTCTGATTTTGCCCCCTACTAAATCCCGGCAACTGCTTTTCTGCTATAAGGAGTAATTTCACCTTCCTCACACAATGTCTTCCTTCTCTTTTATCCATCTGCGCAGGCAAGGGTTGCGTTCCGCACGCTACGAAGCCACCACTGTAATAAACGGGAAAAAATCAGTGAGAGGGATTATTATAACCTGATAAATATATATCGATATATGAATATCGATTAATCGTATCATAACCTTATAATCGTAACCTGTGAGAAATCGTTTATTATTAAATATATAAAATGATTATGCTTTTTTTCTTTACCTGATTAACCTTAAATTCAAAACAATATCAAGGAAGCGAAAACAAGTAAGATTTTCCTTATATATAATTAACAAAAATTCAACAAGACATTTCTACTCAATTTAATCGACAAATTATATTCCCAATATCGATAGTTCATCATTAAATCCTAACTTCAAAATAATATCGATATCATAAAACCCCAACAACATTGATATATGATATTCAGATTATAACCTTAAGATTACCCTATTCTATACATAAAAAATAAGTCACTGTTTAGTATTCCTGGTCGGCAACACGAATCCTCATCACTGCTTAATTCACCCTTCCGAACGATTCTTCGGCAATGTCTGTGGTACCTGTGTTTAAAGTTAGCACAAATGTTTATTAAACAATGGGGAAGTATCACCTAATAATTTTCCAAATATCGTAAATATCACAATCCTTTGTTAAAAAAAGTCACAATAAAGAATCCTAAAACCAACTGAACAAATATTAAATTTATGAATAAGCAGGGCATCAGATATCGAAAACTCCTGATGAATAAAGGTTACGCACTAAGTGTTAAGCTTCATATGAATAAACAAGCACAATAGCAAATATTAAAATCCTGTTTATTCAAAAAGTCACGTATTACTAAAAAGTAAGCAAATATTGAACTATAAATATGGACAAGTCACTCACTAACTCGTCCATCAAACCAAATACTTAACAACGTATAGTTTCCAAAAATGAAAGAGGCTTCGTCATTTTAGTCGAATCCAAGTTTAATCCCAATTCCAAGTAAGCGAAAGAACATTGACTCATCTATTTCCTGTTTCCTTATGAACACACGAAAAGGTTAAAATCCTCCTTTTTTTTCTGATGAATTCTCGTATTCGATAATTTCCATCGATTTCCTGCCTGAGTCTCCTACTTAGTTTGTAAGCTCGATTTTGGCTCCAGACTTCATTATTAGCCAAACCTGATAACAGCTCCAGAATTAGTAACAGCTCCAGCCTTAGAAACGGCTCCAGAATTAACAACGGCACCGACATTGGGACCTTAGTTTGTAAGCTTGATTAGCCAACTTGATAACAGCTCCAGCACTAGTAACAGCTCCAGCCTTAGAAACGGCTCCGACATTGGGACCCTATTAAGATAAACACTTATTAACAATAATTCTTTTCATTTTAAAAATAAATATAAATTTATTATTTTACTCTCTTACCGTTTTTCCCACGGGATCCTTTTCTGTTAATTTCTCATCTTTGCCATTCCTTCGTCCTGAGCACTGAGTAACCTGATCTTTGTGAGATGTCTTTATAATCTACTTTCCAAAATAACTAACCTCTTTAATTATACTTGAAAAACATTTAGTTGGCTGATCTCCCACAATTATATAGTACTATAATATATATTATATAAAAATATTATATATATATATATTATATATATATACTATATATATATTATATAATATATATATAATATATATATATATATATATAGTATTATATATATATATATATATAAGGTATATAGGTAAATAGTCCGGAAAGGGTAATCCTATCAGATATCGATTATTTTTCCGATTATCGTAATTTTCGGATATCTGTGTTACCCATATGTATAAATATATTTTTTCCGAAAACATAGAAAAAAAACTTTTGACTTCTGCTACATTTACATAAAATATTTAAAAAAAAATTAAATAATTTTTTCTCTAATTCCGTAGATATTAACGTAAATGTTTAATTTAAACTAAAACGTGACATAAATATTTTTTATTCTAAAAGGTAAATTTGAGTTTGTTTGTAACTAAATTTTCACCCAAAATTTTGACTTCACCATATAAATTGTTTCAAAAAAAATTTTTTTGGGGGTAGCAGGCTGGCGTATATGCATGGCAGACCTCTCGCTGAAGCGCTCGCTTCAAAGTAAATTTTAAAAATTTGTATTATTTTAATAAATTTAACAAATTTATAATAAGGATGAATTAAATTGTGTTCACTTCATTCTTATGTAAATATATTAAGAACCACATTAATACCTAGAAAGTTTTCCTGTTATTTATTAACATCTTGGTTTTGTTTCAATTTCATATATAATAATAATAATAATAATAATAAATAAATAATAATAATAATAAATAATAATAAAAAATAATAATAAATAATAATAATAAATAATAATAAATAATAATAATTATAATTTATAATTAAATTAGATATAAATAATAATTTATTATAATTATTAATTATAATTATATTATAATTTATTATAATTATAATTATAATAATAATAATAATAATAAAATAATAATAATAATAAATAATAATAATAATAATAATAATAATAATAATAATATATAATAATAATAAATAATAATAAATAATTGAATAATAATAATAATAATAATAATAGAAATTAATAATTATAATTATAATTATAATTAATAATTATAATATAATTATAATTATAATATAATTATAATATATAATTATAATATAATAATAATAATAATAAAATAATTAATAATTAATAATAAAAAATAATAATAATATAATTATATTAATTATAATTATTATTTTTCCAATATATTAATGCTATTGTTAATATTACTATTATTATTATTTATTATTAATATTATCCTCCTCCTAGATTAATAATAATATTATATTAAATAAAACTGATGTCAACAAAGGTCTCAAAACAAATGTTTAGTAACCTTAAAGATTAGTTAGTATCATTAAAACATGATTTTAAAAAATTTAATATGTGAGAACATGGACAGAATAATAATTCTAGCACCTAAATTTAGAGCTCTTAAATTATGATGCAGAAGCATAATCTTTCTCTACTGGTGTAATATTTCCTCACTTAATAGGCAGAATGAAATAACGATGACGGATAGAAAAAAAATAGCTGAATTTTGCCATGACGATGATGACGATATAATCGTCCCCATCACTAATTATATTATATATATATATATATAGTAATATAGATATAAATATATAATATATAATATAATATATTATATATATATATATATATATATATATATAATTATATATATTATATAATATATATATATATATATATATCTATATATAATCCTAACGTGCCTTGCACCAAATAATTCTCCTGATGAGATTTATACTATATTTTTACAGCTCTTTTTCCCCCCTTTAATTAGTATTTTTAAACCATTTTGATTCTTTTACAATTACTTTTTCGTAGTCTGCTTCATTCTCCTGAAGGATTTCGGTTCTAATATTGTTATTACAATTCGTGCAAGTTTTCCAACATTTTATAATTCTAATAAAATAAGCTCTTAATCAATTTCACGCTCTCTTGCTTATCATATATATATATATATATATTATTATATATATATATATATAATATTATATATATAATAATTAATAATATATATATATATATATATATATATATATATTATAATATATATATATATATATATATATATTATTATATACCGTATATATAATTATATATATATTATAATATATAATATATATATATATATATTATAAAATATAATATATATAAAATAATATATATATAATATATATATATATATATATATAATTCTGTATATAAAGCAGAAAATGAGTAGGAGAATATGACGCAAGTCGAAAAGAAAGCCCAGCCTTACCACCCTATTTATACCTTTCAGTGTGAATTCCTCGCAGTCAGAAAATCCACTCTAGAACTTCATGGGACCATGACGAACCCACACTATGGCATCTCGCTCTATGTAGGGTTCAATCCTTGCAGGTGGTAAAACCATAACCCCCTAACAAAAACCCCACTAATTCACTGTCCTATTTCTGACCAAACTCACATTTCACCTCCTCCGCATATAGTATAATATATAATATATATATATAATATATATTAATATATATATATATATATATATATATATATTATATATATATATATATATATAGATAATATATATATATAAATATATATATATATAACGAATAGAAAAAATCTCTACTTTTAATAGCTATGAGATAATTAATTATACAATATTCTCATGAAACTG
>JABUQX010097944.1:0-14146 GCA_015478945.1 Trachelipus rathkii | reverse complement strand
TTTTTGATGAAAAATCAAAAAAAGCTGACATTGTGTTTTGCAAATACAACTAATTAGCATGGAATACTAGTTGGTACCCTGCAAAAAACACTCAAATTATTCAAAACGATATCAGAGATCATTTCCATGTTCATTAAATTTCACAGGGGATGTCCGGCTTTAAGTTTTTTTAAATTAAAAAAAAGATTTTGCTATACGAAGATAGTTGAAATTCACCAACTTGAAATAAAATGTGAAGAGAACAACTGAGTAATTTCAGAATCTGGAGGTAGAGGGGATTTTGGGGAGTCGGGCGTCGTGTTAGATGCTTGCGCCTATGTTTACTTGGATTTGGTGTATACCGCTGTGCTAATTCGGGTTCTTAAAGTGTCAGTTGTGTATACCACATAAGAGGAGTACGTCCTACTTCTTTGCATTAAATTGATACACCAACATAACTTCTGAATCCTCCGAACGAATGACCACGGGTTACTAAAATATTGAGGACACTCGTCTCGGTGTGTAGTAGATCTACTATTATCAACCTTCAGAGAACTTATATGCTTTTTTACTTTTATTCTGTTTAATTTTTCGTTTCTTCTTAAGAACAAATTTGTCAAATTTAATGATTTAAAATAAAAAGTATAATCATATGGACATGTTAAGTGAATTTTAATTTGAGGGTAACCATTTATTTAATTAAGTTTTTTTATTCTTCATTACCTCTTTGTTAAAGAGTTCCCACGTTGAAATTATTTTTTCATTCAGATTTAGGGTTTTTAATAATTAGATTTCTTAACTCTTTCGGGTAAACTAAAAGCATAATTTGGGTATAAACCTTTATCTGTCTTTTAACATTTATTTCTCTTTCAACTCTACCATTTTTAAAACAAAATAAGGATATTTAGAATGCCAGTTATTTTTTATCAGTTTAAGTGAAGTTTAGGGCGGACAGTTGTTTAAATCTCTTCTATGAAACTTTTTTAAATGATTTTTGAATTTTCTGAATATGAAAAAAGTGTCATCGACGTATCTTAAATATGTCTTTGGTTAAATGTGTTATTTTCATTCATTAATTTGGTTTTCAATATGAGACATGTAGAAAATCGGCGAAACGTTGGGCAATGGAGATCCCATCGAACACCGTCTTTTGTATTAAGATTTTTCATTATTAAAATTAAAAATGTTAAAAATACAGATAGTTAAGAGCTTTTTTAAAATAGTTTTCTCTTGCTTTGGCCGTAATTATTCTCTGTTTTCTTAAAATTGACTTTGACATAATTTTTCTATTTCTTTCTTTTTAGTGGGTGAAACCCTTACTTTGAACAACTTTCAAACATCTAGAGAACACTATATAAATCAGCAATGGAGGAATTCTGTTTTCGTTAACTGTGCAAGGAGATTTACTGATAAATTTTTCATTTAATATGGACGAACAATATTGTTAATATACTGTGCAATGTCATAATGAACAATAACACATTTTTAATCCCGAAGACAATTTAAGAAAACCAAAGTAAAAATCAATGGAGCATTACACGACGGATCACAACTCCCTTCCTACTGTTGAAATTGCTAGTTGTTTTAAAATTTTACTTCAAGTAGTTTGTAATTTCAACTATCTTCGTATAGCAGAAATCTCTTTTCATTAAAAAAACTTAAGCCAGACATCAATGTGAATTTAATGAAATGAATGAAATGAATTGAATATTTTATTGAATATTGAGTGTTTGGCAGGTACACCTAGTATCCCTGATAATAGTTGTATTGCAAAACAATGTAAGCTTTTTTTTGATTTTTCATCAAATTATTTTTTTAAACTTCACAATTAATGTAAAATGAATTTTAGATTCTTTAATATTTAGAAACTTTTAGTTTTGTAAGGCTGGCATTATAAATAAAGTTTAGTTAACCGTGATTTCATGCCTGGAGTATACAGGCGAAATATTGGTATAATATTAAAAGTTTTAACTTCTTTTGATTCTCGAATAGTCCTTAATAAAATTTCTTCTGAAAATAAAGAACTATTTAGAAGAATTGAAAGAACTTGTAAAAAAAAAAAATAATAATAATAATAATAATAATAATAATAATAATAATAATAAATAAGTAATAATAATAATAATGAATAATAATAAATAGATAATAATTAATATACTCATAATAATTAAATAAAAAAATTAAATCATTAAAAAATAGCGTCTTATAGACCAAAAATTCGAATTCGCCACCATTGTTTACATAAGAAACCAAACCTTACTCGATATAGAAATCATAATATGACGATCCGGCAGCAGATGCGGTCAAAAGAGGCTGGTGCAGAGGCAAAGACAGCGGCAGGTGATGATGGAACCGAGCCAGCAGTTGACAATGAAAGCGAAGAGCCATACCTAATGACCGACTCATTCAAAAGGTCAACATAAATCAGGGACCCCCCAATGAGAAAATTGACAGGTTATTTTTTTTATTAACCTTCTCCCCCAAACCAAAAGGGGCAGACGTTTCGGCCCAATACTACTAGTATGATGAGCCTGATGTGCAAGTTTACCAAAACTTGCTTACCCATGAAGACAAAATCTTTCAGTAAACCTTTGAAGTTGGTCTCCTGCCAGGTCATGATCAAGTTTTAAGTCTTACTCTTATGTGACCTGTGAAATATACCAAGGATTCATGATATTCCACCATCGGTTATCCTCCGGCAAGACATTTCCCCCCGCCTACACTCGTGCCAGGGGTAAGACTGGCGTAACTTTTTTATGGGGAACTGCATATTGATGGATGAAATCAAATGCATGGTTCGCATACAAACTTACAATAAACATTTATGTCCCTTGTAAGCAATATGAATGCGGCATTGCACTTATTTCATCCATACAATATGCAGTCCCGATGAAAAATTACCCAGTCTTGCCCCTGGCACGAGCTGTAGCGGGGGGATCTTTCGAATGAGAACCGATGGTGGAATATCATTCAATCCTTGGTAGATTTCCTTTATAGCCTATCGTGGCTAAGGGAGTAAAACTCTTTTGGTTTTAAATCATAGAGTAAGGGGTTCAAACCCACCTGGGACCATAATGATTTATTGTACAATTTGTAATCGAGCAGCATATTATTTTCATTCATATATATATATATATATATACTTATTATATTATATATATATATATATAACAGACAGGGGAGGCCGGTGGTATATATTATATTAATTAATATATATATATATATATATATATAATATATAGAAATATATATATTTAATGATATATATAGATATATTTACTCGTCAAAAATAACTCACCACTAGGGTAAATGTCACTTCTCAGAAACGGGAAGGACCCTAACCCCATGAAACCCCCCACCCCAACACAGACGACAGCATCAGTGGAACTATGTAACCACCCCGCAGATAATTTGCTGCAGTATTGGGGCCGTCCCCGCGAAAAATTTAGGAAAAACATAAACCACGTAACAAGACTGGGATAGGTGGGGGTAGGTTATGTTCTGGGGTATATCGAGCGACGGCGTCATTCAGCGCTACGAAGCGACTCTGATAACATGGAGAGTGAGTAGTGCGTCAACTGTCAAGAGATCGTGTGTGCAATAACAACACTCCACACCAAGGACCGATGGGTACCAGGCACTTGGTCGACAGTTCGGTGAAAAGTACACAACGATAGCACGGGTGGTCCAATGGTACCAGGAAACCTTGACACATGATCGCCGGCGAGGGCAAGGTAGGCCAGGCCACGAACACCCGTTGGAAGGGACCAATTTATACGTATGCGTGCATTACGAGAGAGCCACACAACGGCACGACATCTGCAGATACAGCTGGCGGAGGTACACGGCACCAGGGTGAGTAACAATTCAGTGCGTCGACGCCTTGCGGAGCATAATTACCGCCCCGGAGGCCTGCCATAGTTTCCACCGCCATAAACCACGGCACATCGAAGGGCGCGGACTATCATTTGCCCGAGAACACATCCATTGGACGGTCGACGATTGGGCAAAGGTGCTCTTTACGAACGAGTCGAGAGTGTTTCTGTACGCCTCGGACAAGGGTGCTAGAATATACCGGCGACAGACGGAGAGGTTCGCACAATGCAATGTGCTGCAGGTGCCGCCGTTTAGAGGTGGATCGGTTATGGTATGTGGAGGCATCTCTTTATCGGAGCCTACGGAGTTGCTCATCTTCGATGGAGGCACTCTTATAGCCGTAAGATATATCACAGACATTATCGAACCCTATGTCGTGCCATATTCCCCCTACATCGGTGACTCTTTCATCCTAATGCATGACAATGCAAGACCACACAAGGCAAAAGGTGTGAACGACTACCTTAAGACGGTTCAAATTATGGCGTTGGAGTGGCCAGCATATAGTCCGGACCTCAACCCAATCGAACATTTGTGGGTTATCCTGAATCGTCGGATCCGACAGCTGCAACCGCCATGAACCCTCCCGGACCTGCGACAGGTACTGCACGACGTTGGGATCAAATCACTGTCCAGGACATTCGCCCACTCATCGAGAGCATGCCAGGACGGTGCTAGGCAGTCATCCATGCCAGAGAGGGTCATACACGGTATTGAGACGCAGACCCAACACCTCCCAGCCGTGCGATACGTACCAACATTGCGTGTTTGTAGCGCCGAACCTCCGAACCTCCGAACCCAACTGCGAGACCCTTTGGCTGCACCTTTTCCTCACACTCTATCAACCTAAGGTTCTGGGGAGGAATCCACCATGTTATTGTCATCGTCCAATAAAGTGTCTTCCGCGTTCTTCAACCTTTCTACCCTTCCTTCGCCACGTACCCTTGTGGTCGTTAATTTTGACAGTGAGTATATACATATATATATATATATATATATATATATATATATATATATATATATATATATATATATATATATATATATATATATATATATATATATATATATATATATATATATATATATATATATATATATATATATATATAAGAAAAATGTTTTGATGGAAGCATGCTTTAAACTTTTGCTTTTCTCTTAATGAATTCTTAGATTGTGACTTCTAAAGTTTTGTGCCATGAAAGAAAGGTTCCTCCGAACCCTAACCCCCTCCCTGATGGCGGATATAATAAGTTGGTGTTCTAATAACCAAATTAAATAAATAAAAGTCCTTCGACTGATGAAAGGTTAGCCAAGATGCGCTTGCCAGTATTATACCTCTGAATGTAATGCGATCTCCAACTTTGCACATTCCAAAGTTTAAATTGGAATTCGACTTCGAATCCAACAACCATTTTATATATATATATATATATATATATATATATATATATATATATATATATATATATATATATATATATATATATATATATATATATATATATATATATATATATATATATATATATATAGTGTGTGTGCGTGTGTATATGTGAAAAATTCTGAGTGAGTTAATTTTACTTGCAAATTAAAAAAATTACCCAAGAACTCTTGAAAATTAATATTTTGTTTTGAAATTCTATTATTATTATTATTATTATTATTATTATTATTATTATTATTATTATTATTATTATTATTATTATTATTATTATTATTATTATTATTATTATTATTATTATTAGTAGTAGTAGTAGTAGTAGTAGTAGTAGTAGTAGTAGTAGTAGTAGTATTGGGCGCATCTGAGCGGTGACACCGATTTCTCAAAAAGTATAAGAGGTATCGGTCTGAAACTTGGAATATGTTCTATTTATGCGTTAAGCTCAATACTGACGAGTTTTCAAGTCGCTAGGATGTATATAGGGGGTACCTCCCCCCGAGAGCGAACGCAAAATATTGCGCTTACGCCCTTGTTGCTGCTTCCGAGCGAGCGAAGATTAGGCCTAATGGTTTCCATTCGAGCGTGATGACGTAATCTAGTCGTAGACGAAATTACGTACCCCTGCGTCCCCCCGTAAGGGGGGACGCCTAAAAATTAAATTAATCGTAGAAGGCTGAAATTTGGATAGTGTATAGAAGAAGGAGAAAGGAGTCTGACGTAATCTCGTCGTAGACGAGATTACGTACCCCTGCGTCCCCCCGTAAGCTGCCCCCTAAAAATTAAAATGATCGTAGAAGACTGAAACTTGGAGAAAGGATTCGGATTCGGAGTCGGAGACGGAGTTGGAGTCGGATTCGGCTTCGGAGTCCAGAGACCCCCGGAGGGGTCCCCTCCTGAAAAAAGAAGAAATGCATGGAATGCAAAACAGAAAAAGAAAGAAGAAGGAGGAAGGAAGAAGAATGAGGAAGGAGGAGTCTGAGAAGGATTCAGAGTCAGAGGAGTCGGAGTCAGTACCGGCTCCGGTGCTGGAGCCGGTGCGGTGCTGAGTTAATAAACATTCGTATAACAACAATGTTGGTATCCTTATATATGTTATCGAGTCTGTAGATTTCGAAAATGATGGTTTCAGAACCATCAAGAAAAAATAAAAATAAATAAATAAATAAATAAAATTTCTTATTCTTTTTATGTTTATAACTTACAAATTTACGTTTTTACATACCCTAAAGCAGTAAATCAGTAAATCAAACTCAAACAGCCCTCCTCAGCCCTTCCATGATCTATTGATCTATTGATCTATTGATTCAAGTCATATTTAGTAAAATTGTCATGTTTTACATACCCTAAAGCAGTAAATCAGTAAATCAGTAAATCAAATTACCATCCAGCCACCCTCCTATCCATCCGTGATCTATTGATCTATTGATTCAAGTCATGTTTTTAGTAAAATTGTCATGTTTTACATACCCTAAAGCAGTAAATCAGTAAATCAGTAAATCAAATCACCATCCAGTCACCCTCCTATCCATCCGTGATCTATTAATCTATTGATCTATTGATCTATTGATCTATTGATTCAAGTCATATTTTTACTAAAATTGACATGTTTCACATACACTAAAGCAGTAAATCAGTAAATCAAACCACCATCCAACCACCCTCCTGTCCATTCGTGATCTATTGATCTATTGATTCAAGTCATATTTTTTACTAAAATTGTCATGTTTTACATACCCCATATCAGTAAATCAGTAAATCAAACCATCCATCCTACTCTCCTCCTTGTCTCCTCCCACCCTGATCTATGCTAGCGTAACAAAGTTTTCACATTAATAAAGCTAACATAGCATCATGCGGTATAAGAATATTATGTACAACAACAAACCTAACACATATCATACCCGAATAAACGGTTAAAATTAACAAAGTTCCACACTTAACAACAGTAAAGTAACTAACATAGCGTACAAAAACGTAACCTATTCACACTTTGTCAAGCATATCTCTAACATATCAATGTTAATTTTACATTAACATGGTAATATTCAACAAAATGTTCACCATAACCTTGCCCAAGTATCATAATACCTAACGGATAAATACAAACATAGTAAAGTTTTATCCTCTGTAAAGCTAAACTATGAATATAACATACTTAACACATAACGACCAGACAAATAAACAGCTATCATTAACAACTTAACCATTGATCTATTGATTCAACTCACATTTTGAGTATCATTTAGGTTAAACATAACATAAAAACAAGTTCTTTATACACTAATCAACGAATATATGCTAGCGTAACAAAGTGTTCACATCAATAATGCTAACATAGCATCACGTGAACTAAGAATATAATATATAACGACAAACCTAACACAACTTACGAGCGAATAAACTGTTAACATTAACAAAGTTCCACCCTTAACAACAGTAAAGTAACTAACATAGCGTACAAAAACGTAACCTATTCATACTTTTTCAAGCATATTTCTAACGTATCAATGTTAATTTTACTCTGACACAGTAATATTTAACAAAAATTTATCATAAGCTTGTCTAATTATCATACAGACCAATGAATAATTGCAAACATAACAAAGTTTTATCCAAACATAACATAAAAAAAAGTTCTTTGAATAAAATATCATAGTAAAGTGTAATAGTTTTCCTATCCCAAAGCAATAAATATCAGTAAATCAAACCACCAACCCCCTCCCCTCCCCAACCCTCCCACCCCTCCATGACCTTTCGATCTATTGATCTATTGATCTATTGATTCACGTCGTATTTCGAGTATCATCTCGGATAAACATAGCACAAAAATGAGTTCTTTATAAACTAACCAGCGAATATATGCTAACATAACAACGTTTTCACATTAATAAAGCTAACATAGCATTACCTGAACTAAGAAAATAATGTACAACGACAAACCTAACACAACTTACGCACGAATAAACTGTTAACATTAACAAAGTTCCACACTTAACACCAGTAAAGTAACTAACATTGCATACAAAAACGTAACCTATTCATACTTTTTCAAGCATATCTCTAACATATTAACGTTAATTTTACATTGACACAGTAATATTTAACAAAAATTTATCATAACCTTACCTAAATATCATAATCCCCAGCAAATAATTGCAAACATAACAAAGTTTTATCCAAACATAACATAAAAATAAGTTCTTTGAATAAAATATCATAGTAAAATGTAATAGTTTACTGATTTTAAAGCAGTAAATCAGTAAATCAGTAAATCAAACCATCGTTCCTGCACTCCCCTCTCCTTCCACCCTCCCATGATCTATTGATTCACGTCACATTTCATTTCGGATAAACATAACACAAAAATAAGTTCTTTACATACTAACCATCGAATATATGCTAACGTAACAACGATTTTACATTAATAAAGCTAACATAGCATAACCTGAACTAAGAATATAATGTACAACGACAAACCTAACGCCCCTTACGTACGAATAAACTACTAACATTAACAAACTGCCGCACTTAACAACACTAAAGTACCTAACACATCGTACAAAACGTAACCTATTCACACTTTTTCAAGCATATCTCTAACATATCAATCTTAATTTTACATTAACATCGTAATATTTAGCAAAAAATCATAGTAAATTGTAATAGTTTACTGATTTTAAAGCAGTAAATCAGTAAATCAGACCATCAACCCCTTCCCACCCCTCCCTCCATGACCTTTTGGGTCTATTGATTCATGTCACATTTCGAGTATCATTTTGGATAAACATAACACAAAATTAAGTTCTTTATATACTAACCATCGAATATATGCTAACGTAACAACGTTTTTACATTAATAAAGCTAACATAACATAACCTGAACTAAGAATATAATGTACAACGACAAACCTAACACACCATACGTACGAATAAACTACTAACATTAACAAACTTCCGCACTTAACAACAGTAAAGTACCTAACACTTCGTACAAAACGTAACCTATTCACACTTTTTCAACCATATCTCTAACATATCAATGTTAATTTTACATCAACATCGTAATATTTAACAAAAATTTAGCATAACCCTGTCTAATCATCATACTGACAACGAATATAATGCTAACGTAACAAAATTTTTACATCAACTTCGTAATATTTAACAAAAAATTCATCATAACCTCGTCTAAATATCATAATTCCCAGCGAATAATTGCAAACATAACAAAGTTTTAACCAAACATAACATAAAAATAACAAAATTTTATCCTGACATAACATAAAAATAAGTTCTTTGAATAAAATATCACAGTAAAGCGTAATAGTTTACTGATTTTAAAGCAGTAAATCAGAAAATCAGTAAATCAAACCACCCATCCCTACAGTCCCCTACCCATCCCACCCGCCTATGATCTATTGAACTATTGTTTCAAGTCATATTTCGAGTATCATTTTGGATAAACATAACATAAAACTAAGTTCTTTATATACTGACCTACGAATATATGCTTAACCAACAAAGTTTTAGCATCAATAAAGCTAACATATCATAACCTGAACTAAGAATATAATGTACAAATGCAAACCTAACATACTTCGCGTATAAATCATTCGTACTTTTACAAAATTCCCACTATATCAAAAATTAAATTAGCTAACAGGTCACCTACAATACTCGATATGTTCCCACTTTTCCCGCATATCAGCAATAGGTAAAGCCGTATTATCTAACAAAATCCCTTAACAAAGTGACCAATCTATCAAGGATACCATCTTGAACTATGAATTGACACTATCTTCATCAAAGTGTCACTCGTTTCGAGTATAACATCATTTGAACTACGAATAAATGCAATGCAGTCAGCAACCCCTTAGTGGTCCCAAGAGTGCACACAAGCTAACCGAAAGAAAAAAAAACTCTACAGGCAATACAAAAAGACCCGTACCACCCCAAAGATGACTATTTTTAAAGGAGCTGCTGCGAGATCTCTGCGAATTAATCGCCAAACACGTAAACAATATTTTCGAACTTATGTTTCGACTATCAACTCCACAACTTCCCTTTCCTTAATGTAGAAAGTTACACAGAAAATATCTCGTCGCTCCAACAACTCCTCACTCACAGTCCTCCGTTATGGGTCTAATATAACCGACACGATCTCCGCTCCTGCTGTTGCAGCAGATGCATCAGGTTATGGTTTTGCTAGCCACTCGAGCTCTTTCAGCTATTCTGAAACCTTTCAAAAATTGAGAACTAACACTGCACTGTCAAGCTTTTCAACAGCGAAAGGGAAAGATCATACCTATAGCCGTCTTTTTACACTTGCATAGGATCAAACTGCACATGATTTCGTACATTATGCTCCGTCATATTCACCCCTCGTCATTAGCGTTTTTGCTGGATCTGTAAAACAGAATCTCAATCGAATCTTCTTTTCCATCTATTTGGACCACAGCTTTTGTAATCCCTATCCTCAAACCTGGGAAAGATCCGAAGTTGACGGACAACTAATGACCAATTATGCTGACCTGTCATTCCTGTAAAATAATGGAGAAAATGGTTTCAGGCCGCCTTCTCCCTGTTTTGGAGAGTCACCAAGCTTTTTCAAGCTTCCAGTTTGGTTTCCGCAAAAATAGTTCGACTGCGAATCCCTTGTTAAAACTGGACCATGACATCAGGGAAGACTTCTCAACTGGTGGGATTGTTCTTGGTGTTTTTTTGACCTCGATAAAGCTTATGACACAACGTGGAAAACTATAGTTCTCCTTAAACTCCACTCGCTTGGTGGTTTCTGTGGACAACACCTTCTTTTCATTAAATGACTTCTGTCAAATAGATCCATCCAGGTTCGGTGCTCTTATATTCTGTCACGCCACTTTGCTCTGGATGAAGTCGGTCATCAGGGTAGTGTTCTAAATGTATTACTATTTGCACTCGGATTTAATGGCATCGTTACTTCTATCTCAACGACGGTCAATTTTTCAATCTATGTTGATGTCCTTGCGTTATATATATATATATATATATATATTTATATATATATATATATTATATATATTTATATATATATATATATATATATATATATATATATATATATATATATATATATATATATCTTTTTTTATATATATATATATATATTTTTATATATATATATATATATATATATATATATATATATATATATATATATATATAACCAGTTACAGGCTGCCTTTTCTTGAACGGCAACTTCAACTAGCTGTTGAGAATATTTCACAAAGCGCTCACAAAATACCCTTTTCTAACCCGCAAAACCTCAGTGGTACTTTTTAAGAGAAAAAAGAAAATAGAAGAACCTGCCACCTTCTTCCCGCGAACCTAACCTTATATGGTTCGCCTATTCCTGTAGCTTCACAGGTCAAATTTCTAAAACTCATTCTAGGTGACCACTTAACATGCGCACCGCATATTAAACTAGTGAAAACTACTTGTCATCGCTTGCTTGACCTATTACGTCATCTCGTCTCAAAATCTTGGGGTGCTGATCGCAAATCCCTTTACGTCTCTAAATCGCCCTAATCCGATCGAAGCTGGACTATGTCTGTGTAGTATATGGTAAGGCCTTCCAAACTCTACTACACATGTTAGATCCCATCCAAAACGAGGCGATCCGTATCTCCACTGGAGCCTTCTGATCGTCTCCCCGGGTGAGCCTTGAAGCTGAATCCAATGTGATGCCACTCTCTCTTCGAAGGGAATACATCATGTGAACAAGTTATCTTCGTTTTCAAACCCCAATATCGTCCACTCTGACACTTATTCTGCGGGAGATACCTCAGAATCCTAATTAATGGCCATTTGAAAACAGTTTATAACATCCTTAACTTCTTCAACATCCCTATGCAAAAGGTGCTGCCGTTCTCTTATGACGAAGGGTATACACCTTGGCTATTCCCTGCTCCCACCATTTGCTTAGTCTTGACCTCCCTCTCTAAAACTCTTGCCACCCTGCGATGCCTTGTTAAAGGCATCATTCCTGTCTCATTCCGCAGTTCACGGTGAATTTATTCTAACGTTTGCTGACGGCTCTAAAACAGAGGACAGTGTGGGTGCGTCTTCTGTCTTTCCTGACCGTAACATCTCCCATACCCTCCTCTCTTATGCTTCAATTTTTACTGCAGAATTAATGGCTATAATGATTGTCCTTTCTCGAATTCTATTCCTTAACCAAGACCACTCTTATGTCATTTATTCAGATTCGTTCAGCGCACTCCAGGCGCTTAAAACCCCTTATTCTAAAAACACAATGGTATCCGTTGTACAACGTAAGAAACAAATCATTATATGTTGGACCCCCTCTCATGTAAGGGTAACTGGCAATGAAATCGCAGACAGAGAGGCCAAAATGGCCGCCTCTTCTTTTCGGAGCTGTTCCAGGTACCTCCCGGATGCCATTCGACAAGGCCGCCTCCCATCAACTGATTATTATCCTGCTCTCCGACAAGGCTTTCGGTCTTATTGGCAAGAGTGCTGGACGAGTGATCAGCGAGCGAAACTTAGAAATATAAAGCCGAGCATTGATGAGTGGTCTTCCTCCACCGACGAAAGCGCTTACATGAGGTGATACTTGCACGCCTCCGTATTGGCCACACCAATATCACTCACAGCCACCATATGTCCCACGAGATCCTCCTCCCATCTGCAAATTTTGCCTTCGCCATACTCCGCAATCTGTTCACCATATATTCACTGATTGTCCCCAACTGGACCCCATTCACCGTCGTCATTTTCCTACTTTATGGTCCATAACACCTAAAAGGTTATCCCATATCTTATCTGAATCTTCTCACTTTAGCAGTAACTATTTTCTTGTATCTTCAAGAATTGAATATTCTTTACAATATATGATTTTGTTATTTAATATTAGAACTATTTATAGTGTAAGGATATTTTTATATTTTATATTTTATTTAGTTTTATTTTTTTTTGACTGAATATCCATTTCGCCATCCAAATTTTCTTTGACATTTAAAATATGTTTAAGCCAGGACCCACCCATGGAGTTGATTATTCAACCCAGTGTGGCCGCTTTTTTGTGGGCCGTGGTGAGTCCTGTACATTGACTCATATATATATATATATATATATATATATATATATATATATATATATATATAGTAGAATATATATTATATATATATATATATATATATATATATATATATATATATATATATATATATATATATATATATATATATATATATATATATATATATATATATATATATATATATATATATATATATATATATATATATATATGACCTTATGAATTTTCATGGTGTAGAAAAATGTTTTTTTTTTTAATTGTTTTTCTTGTATTAGTAGTATATGATATGATAGCAATTAATTAAGATGGGAACAAGAAACATAAGAAATATGAAAATATTAAAAATCAATTAATAAAATAAGCCGAAACGTTCATTTTGCATGAGAAAGAAAACGCATTTCAGTGCTAGAATTTAAGGTAAGGTAAAAAAATGTTTCGGGGGAAAATTCGTTCTTTATTTGATTTTTTTTTCATACATTGTTTCTGTGCAAAATTAACAACACTTATCATAGCCTGAACTAGAAAGCCGTAAAAAAAAAGAATCTAACCTATATGGATCGACGATGCAGTAAACTTATAACTAAGCGTAACTTTTTCTCTAGTTCTTGGGTTCTTCTAAGATTTTTTTCCATTTACTAAGTCTTCTCGATTCTCGGTAGCTGCCAAACGTACGATGCTTAAAAAGTACGATATTATTAAATAATTCTTTTTTTTTTGTATTTAAAATTTTTTGATAATCGTTTTGT
>JABUQX010097943.1:30000-32500 GCA_015478945.1 Trachelipus rathkii | reverse complement strand
TTACTGCTTTAACTTTCTGCTTTACTGCTTTAACTTTTTGCTTTACTGCGCTTTAACTCAAATACATTACATACCTTAAAGCAGTATAGAGTTAATCAGGTAAAATCAATCAGAGGTGTGTACCTAACACAAGGGGGATAGTATGCTTTTTCGTTTTACTGCTTTTACTGCTTTTAACTTTCTGCTTTACTGCTTTAAACTTTCTGCTTTACTGCTTTAACTTTCTGCTTACTGCTTTAACTATTCTGCTTTACTGCTTTAACTTTCTGTTTACTGCTTAACTTTCTGCTTACTGTTTAAACCATATGTTTTACTGTTTTAACTCATATATTTATTAACATTATGTTTTTATTTTGTTTTAATACTTTTTATTTTATTATTATTTATTTATTTTATTATTATTTTATTATTTTATTATTTTTATACTTAGTTTATTTACTTTCATGCCCGATTGTTAATTTAGTATTTTAGAAACACACATTCCACTAATGACATTTATACCACACATTCCACTATGAACACTTATACACACCATTCAACTATGACATTAACATTTACCCATAGGCACTTACAATTTACACTTATACACACACACACAACACACACACACACACACACACACACACCCACACACACACACATTCACTATGACACCTTATACACACATTCACTTATGACTAAACACTTAACATTTACCCATAAGACACTTACATTTTGTACACTTTATAACACACACACACCACCACACACACACACCACACAGATTTACTTACACTCACACACAGATTTACTTACACACGCAGGTTTACTTACACTCCCACTTCTCTCCTTACACTTACCCACAGATTTTACTTACACTCACACAGATTTACTTACATTCACACACAGATTTACTTACACGACAACAAACACACACACACACACACACCCCACACACACACACACACAATATATAACGTATAATTTATTAAAACATTTTTATCTTATAATTAAATACGATACATTTATTTTACTCATTCAAATATAAAACTAAAATTACTTCAAGAGTTTTTTTCCACTGCCGAACCAGTGAATCAATCATTATCTTTGAACCAAAGAAATTATTTATTAACTGTTTAATTACTTTTTGTTTAATAAATTTTATTAGACTATTCAAGTTTTAAATTTGAACTTTTACTAAAATTTTATGAAATTTTATAAAAAAATTTTTTACGTACCTTAAAGCAATAATCAGTAAATTCAGGATTAAGGTAAACCCCTAGCACCCCTCTCTACACCAAGCTATGCCACGTTTTGTTCTAATGACTTACTGCTTTACATCATCTTAAGCCATGTAATAAGTATAAAAATAACAAATTAAAGTCCTTCTCTGCTAACATAACATGAATTTTATTAAAATCATTCTAGGTTTTAATTTAAAAAAAATAACATTAATTCACTTTTACATTTATATTATTTGCTCAATGTTAACTAAAAATATTTCAAAGTTTTTTAAAATAATTCGGATTTTCTTTACTATTATTATTATTTACATTGACAATCCACCACGAGAAAACACAACAACCCGCACTCCTTACAGATACGAAACTGAACCTATCTCTGTAAAACGTGTTGAAATAACTACTTTAGCCCAAAATTTAGGATAAGCCTTTTTGTACCCGGGGCGATTTAGGCCTAATACCAGTTCAAAATATATTCAAACTGACCTTTTTCTGTAAAATGTTGTGCAATAACTACGTTAGGCCTAAATTTTAGGCCTAAATTTAGGAAAACCTTTTGGTATATCCAGGCGGATTGAAGGCTAATAACCAGCGTCAAAAGGTAGATTCAGTATAGACAAGAATTCGAGAATCAAACTTATAAATATAGGTTCAAAACTGAAACATGCTAGGATCGGCAAGATGCCTTTAAGCAGGTAAAGAAGGAAATTGTTTACCTTTCTTGTGAATGGATGGAGTAATCCTTATCTCTATATGGCCGCGCATGTGATTGGTCGAGAATATTTTATCGCTTTTTGGTTTTAAGGTATGTAATAACCCCTCCTTCAGGGAGGGTCTCCGCGGAACCCCCTCTTGGTATTATGGGTGTCATGGGGTTCCCTCTGCCCCTCCCTACGGGGTTTTTACATAACCATAAAACCAAAAAGCGAGTTAAAATAATTCTCGATCAATCACATGTACCGTCATATAGAGATAAGGATTACTCCTTCAAAAGAGTTTTTCATAGTGAAATGTGCTTTTTTTCGGTTTTTTTTTTTTGTGTAATAAGTGTATAGTGAATGTGGGATTGTGTGTTGTCATCTTTGTGTGTGTGTGTATAAGTGTAAATGTTAGTGCCTATGGGTAAATGTAAGTGTCATAGTGGAATGTGTGTATAAGTGTCATACGTGAAATGTGTGTATAAAGCTGTTATAAGTGAATGTGTGTTTCTAAAATAAGTAATAACATAGGCATGAAGTAAAATAACACTAAGTATAAAAAAAAAGGAAAAATAATAAAAT
>JABUQX010097941.1:30000-32612 GCA_015478945.1 Trachelipus rathkii | reverse complement strand
CTATACGGAAAAAATTTCCAACCACGAAAAACCATAGCCCCCTACTTAGATAATGTATGGCAACTTGATTTAACGAAAGATAAAATATAAAGTTACCAATGAGCGCTATCCAATACATTCTTGTATTAGATGTAATTCCACTAACTTATGGTTAAAGCTTTAAAATAAAAAATCAAACTGTAGTGAACTGTGGGAGAAAATATAATGAGGATAAATATTATCCTCAAATATTGCGACAATAAATACAGAATTTTAGCAAAGATTTCAAAAATAGTTACAAGTATGATATTTGTACTACAACACATTTTCATTAATAAGCTGCAATAATGTGTGAAAGCAGTACAATTAATGCAACAAAAGTTCCTCTCCCTTCTCAAATGAATACATTAAATTATATTAATATATCTGCTAAAGACTATGCTTTTCCTATAATAGCGTTTCTTATCATTAGAACAATAGGACATACCCCTCTAAATGTGAAAACAAAAAAACCCTCTTAACTAATCAACACAATGGAAAATAAGATAACACAGCATAAATAGGATTAGGAGAGTGTCTAGTCAGATGAAAATTCAGGAAAAGGTACAAGCAGATGGCTCAAGAGAAGTTTTAAGTAGATACAATCAGAGAATTCCCAAAAGACGGGTTAAAATTATACTATCTCGAGTATTAAGCGAAACAAAAATAAAAGGAGGGTCTATAAGCAGGAAATACAGAAATAAGTTTGATTCCTAAGAGTAATGGATATAAAATAGAAAAAATATAGATCTAAAGGAAAACTGTAAAAATAAACATATCTTCAAAAATAGTTACCCAGCAAGTTATATATTATAAATGCTAGTGAATAAAAACATTTGATCATTTACTTTGTGAACAGGAGTAAGATCATTCTATTAACCGCTGCATCATCGGCTTCTATGGACCTACACCCTGAAAAATAAAATATCAGACTATTACAACCTAATTATTGAACACTAAACTTTTATCGAGGAAAATGTATTAAGCAGGATTAGTGAAAATTAAGCTCGACGCCGATTAATAAGAATATTGCCTGTTTCATATTGCGAGTTTACATACTTAGACAATGTCGATAAATTCATAAGTATTAATATGATATCCTTAACAAAAGAATCAAACGAGGAATTAATGAATATTTTGCAAAAATTTGGATTAGAGAAAACAATTTTCCCAATTGTTTATGTATCAAATTGATGTTAAAGGAAATAGAAGAAAGTAAAAATGTTAAAGATTTAGTTCTTGTTAAATAAAACCCGTAACGAAATAAACTGTAATCACATTAAAATCTCATGAGCATTTGGAACCTGAAAGATATAAGTTATTTATATTCAGCCCTTCAGGTTGGTTTCGAAATATAAACTAAATGACAAATTACGGAAAATAATTTGACAAACCATCTCTAAAGATCTAATCGTTAAAATACCAACGATGAAGGAGTAGCTCTCAAAAAATAGACACCAAGACTCATACATTTGATGCGCCACTAAGATGTTCAAGATCCAGGTATGCTAGTTATCAGATATTGTTTAGACCCATTCAGTATTAGGAATCTAAACCTCTTTGTAAGAATAGTTCATTTCCTAAAGCTCTAAATTATAAGCTCTCCTAAGTTCACTACTTACCTATGAGTAAAACCCAACTGTTCAGTTCGCGTATATATAAGAGACGTCGAAGGCAAACCAAACCCATTCACACATGGAACGGCAGTGTGTAAAGTACACATAAGAAGAAACTCCGTAAATAATAATAATAAGGAAAGAGATAGAGTCCTTCAGGGATCAAAATGGCAGAGGGTATCTTTAGGAGGATTTTTGCTTCGTATTTCGTAGAGCTATTCCCCTGTTGAAATCAGAGGGTAAATTACATGCCTAAAAAAACGGCCAGAACAGAAATAAACCCACAATCCAGGAATTATGAGTGTCGACCCTCGTAGTGCGTATAAACGCCGCATATCTGAGTCAAATGAAAGTAGACGATTAAACGAAAAAAATACGACGCAGTACGGGAGGTGTTTAGAAAGTGAAAACCAGTGTAAAAAGACCTCATAACAAAAAAAAAGGAAGTAAAAAAAAAAAACCCGTTAAAAAAGAAACGTATGAATAAAAAGAAACGTGGAAAATATGCAACGTAAAATAAAGGATATTCTTTCTTGAATATAATATTGTGCAACTGTTCTAATATATAGTATCCACCTAAAGAATAATTTTCATTAAAGTTACCTTAGAGCGAATAAAGCATTCTTACAGCCCTCTAGCCAGACTGCTGCCAAGATGAATTGATCCTTTTCCCGTAAATCCTACGCAACACGATCTTAGAAAGTAATTTATCAGCATAACCCCCTTCACGCTTCACAAATACAGATGTACCTTTCGAATTCAATATCCCCGGAACTTCAGATCAATATCTTGACCCTTCAAGTTTTTTTATATCTGAAGGTTAAATTGGTTAATAAGATGGATCAGATCTTGCAGGATCGAACATTAGTATATCCTGTTTAAACTTTTTATTCTCATGTTTTAGGAACATTGAAGTTTTTTAAATGAGACTCTTAGAGCATCAGCACGCCAGTAACCCATAACCGAAGCTATATAAAA
>JABUQX010097941.1:0-25000 GCA_015478945.1 Trachelipus rathkii | reverse complement strand
TTATATAGGTGAATTCTATTAAAATGACGTCATTTTTTGTACACATGGTATTACAGTACAAGACTAAGAATTACTTGTTGCTTTGAGAGACATAAAGAATAAAGATTTTAGTTCCACGCCACTGATGGATCATATGACCAGAGAAGTTAGGTGGAGACTTACTGGGAGACTCGAGCTCTATCAATCGGCAACGTATAGAAGTGATGAGAGAAGTATAGTGATATGATCGCGGTTTGGTATATTGCGGACTTTCGTCTCCTACAATGAGATCTTACGTTGGATCACTGCTGAATAATGCTAGTTGCTTGTAAAGTTACGGACCGGCTATATTAGAGATCTGAATGAAACCGATACTAGGAGGATGACTTTGCTACTCTCCGAAGTGCTGTCGAATCCCGCTACATTCGCAGCGGTCTGGAGAAAACAGATACAAACACTAAACTGAATTAACATACAAAATTATAATGTCGAAATCATAATAATACCTCCTAATATTAAATAACAACGCAAATATTAATTGCCCTTAATAATCAATAATTTATATGATTAAAGTATTGATACCGAGAGTACATTTATTCTAATCAGGACTATTGAGTATATAAGTGTTGGACAATATAACGTCTAAATGAGATATCATGGAAGGTAGGTAGAACCATTCCTTATAGCGTGACATCACTGCGACTGAGGATCCAGGGAATCATATTGCTAGTAAAAAGAGAAATAAAAAAGGTTAATAGGAGAGACTAACATGACGGTTTAGAGATCAGAGTAAGAACATGATATTTGTAAGTAATACGAATAGATAGGAATCTGAATTAAAAATGAGCTTTATCTCTGTAGATTAAAATCCAAATTAAGTTGTTTCGCACATACATATAAATGTATTAGCATACATGTAAACTAGCAGAGAGATGTGTGATATAAAATAAGTCGTGTAGAGGATAGAAATATCCCGCAAGCTAATCAATAAATGATAATATCTCCATAATAATAATGAGCATAAACTCGTCATAAATACTGATGTATATTCTCGTAACCAATTCTCAGACCAAATAAGAGAATATAATGATTGGCAGATAAATCAATAAAGTAACTAATAATAATCAAATATAATATACAGATGAATAAATAATTGCTTGCAATAATAGAATAGACTCTATAATTAATAAGTAAATAAGTACACTACACTCATTAATCAAATAATATTACATGCTAACATGAAGTAATGATCATTAATAAATAGAACATTACAACACACTAAGCTCTACATAAATATAAAGTCAGAATAATCGCCGAAGTATTATTGCGCGCCGCAGCATTATTAATCAATCAAGACAATAATCGATAAGTAAAATATTAATAATAATAATCATAAATTCTCCCTCACATAGACTACTGTCCACTCTTAGGAATGACTTCAACACTCATCATTTGGCATCACCTTAATACGTATCTATTTAATTACTCCTATATAACATAGCAGGAATCTGTACTATAAACATGGTAAGCTTCTATTACATTAAGGACACAAAACACTTGTCAAAATGGTACTATAAAGCATAATCGTCAATCGACTCGACAAAATGTTGTCGCGCTCGTATTTCAGTAAAATATGCTAGTCGGCACTGTAAATAAAGTATAATTAATATCTATAGGTAAGTATCAGCCCGATCTAGAATTAAAGATCGACCGCTATTATATACTCGAGCATATATCTATTTATCAGTGAATATAGATAGTATAATTCCGCGACACTAGTATATGTATATCATATAGTAGTTACTAATGAATATAGTGAGTAATTATAATAACACGCATGTTCACGTATATATTACGTTACATGCTAATTGAATTATAGAGTGTATGTACGGTGATAAACTACATACATAGCAGTTATGATTACTACGTAGAAATAATGTAGACGTATAATTAACTATATATATTATAATAAATAATATGATCTAAACATCATAATAATATAAAATAGATCCTAATATATACAACGGGTCATAGGGGTAAACGTAATTATGCTATCGACTACCGTACTCAGATACTTGTATATATAGCAGACGTATAAGAGTAGAATAGGTCAGTTATTAGTGACCATAAGTGTATAATATTACGTAATGAATAACTACTTGTAGTGAATGCGTGACAGCCTGAACGCACATTATCTTAAATATATCATAGACGACACAGTACCTCAAGACACAATATAAAAAAAACAGCTACTTCAGATAGGGCGGGCAATAAAGCTGCGGAAATGAAGAGCGCTTGTAGAGCGGCCTTATAGATGTAAAACAAAATAGAGGCGACAGATATTTCTCAGGCGGTAGAGTATGCACACCGGCGAGTAGATTTTCGAAAAATTTGCACTTTCTTGCCGCATAATAGAACCAACAAGCCAGATAGACTATTTAAGGGAGAAGATAGAGTGTTCTATGATTTTTGCTAAAGACAATCACAACAGAGAAAGACGAAAGGGACATTGGAACCGTGAGGAAGTTTCCACAGCAGCCAGTATCTTTGTAAGAATAAGTATTTCTAAGATATAAATTGCACACATAAGGGAAGATACTTAGCCTTAAGCACCCTCCTACAAATACAACTCTGGAGTCTTGTATGATACGGTATAGATTAATGAGGGTGAACGAATACATCTTCTATAAGACGCATACTACACAGAGCTATGAAGAAGTCTAAAAGCACACAATTATGAGACGAAAGAATAGCTATAAACATCGGCATCTAATCAATAATTGGCACATGTCGAGAAAATCTTACCTAACACCACAGCACCTATACATACAAAACATGGACACTGAAGCGAGCATGCGAGCGACCTCGAGAGAGCTCCTGCAAAAGTGACCCATTCAATGGTATAGTTAGATGATGCTGTTTATCAGATGGAAAAAGCACAAACCCCATTGTGGCATGACATCTCAGTCAGATTATATATATATAATACATATGTCTATTAAGAAAATAATATATATCATACTAGTTTAGAACTACGTCAGACATAATTAAAACCTCAATATTACCATAGATATGACTAAATAAAGATTGAGAAAGGTTAATTTATCAATAACGGAGACGACGAATTGATTATATATATTATACTCATATATATAAGTATAGGAGATGAAAGTCTTAAAAGACCTATAGTTTGTATTAAGTATATATATTATAATTAATATATAATATATATATATATATATATATATATATATATATATATATATAATATATAGTATATATATAGTTATAATATATATATTATATAATATATATATATTATATATATATATCTTATATATATATATTCAATACGATCTTTCACAGAAGTCATATACTACTTAATTATATATATTAGTATTATTATAATTAGGTTTACTGTAAAGATTACGTAAAAAAATCACCTGTAAATAATTTATTAAAAAATTAATTATAGAAGAGGCGTATAAGATATTATTGTTGTATGGAAGATCATATCGATATCCTTAGATAATGGGATGTCATTTTAATTGAAGAGAATAATTATATATAAATACTACAAATAATAAATCCCTAAATTTATTTGCAGATGATATATGTAATAGAAGATATATTTACACAAACTCACTTTATAAAATTAAGAAAAATAAAAGACAAAAAAAAATTTTTAAAAATAAAATAATAAGTAATAAAACCTATTAAGAACGTTAGTATTTATATATAAAAGCTACCTAACATTAGATAAAGTATATAGACCAGTATATATATAATAATATATAAAAGAATTATTAATCAGCATTATTATAAAATAAAACTTCAATCATTAATTTATATAAAGCAATTGATTAATAATTCTAATTATATCCTATTTCTAATCACAACACACCATATATTCATTATAAACGTCACTTAATTCAATACCTAAATAATATATATTACAATAAATAAATTTAGGTATATCATATATAATAAATAGGATACTTTTTTTATATTCTGAATAAATAATAACTTAAAAAATATATAACTCTATATAACTCCACTTATTATATGATATACCAAAGTAAGTAGTGATAGTAATATATTATATATAAGTATTATAATTATATTCATTAATTAATAGGAATATAATGGATATATATATTACCCAAGTACCTAAAATTATATATAAAATTATCCTAATTTTGTGAATATAATCCGATATATATATAATATAATAACATTATATACTGTAAATTAAATAATAATAGTATGGTACGTAATTTATTTTAAAATACTATTGATGTAGAAAGAACAATAATTAGAGTAAATTTAAAATCATATTAATACCTTGCATTAACAAGCTAGGTCATATTGGTAACCTAGGGTAAACAATTTAGGCCCTTAGAACTAATAAATGCATAACGAGCTTCAACTAATATCACAGAACTTTGAGTATGGTCAAATGTTATACAATATAAAGATAATAATTCACAATGACATAATATACCTAATTATTTACTTGAAATAATTTCAATGATAACTTTAAAAAAGATTTAAGTTCATGATATACCTAACTTACATAAATTTAAAAGATTTCAGACAATGAAGGCCACATATATTTCAGCACAGTAATACCCTACTGGAGAATAAGAGTTGGGGCAAACCTTGTGAACCTACTGACTGGGCTTTGAGCAGTTAAATATTTACACCAACAGTACCCCTCTCACTTAGAACTTGTTTCCCCGTGTGAATTCCAGGAGGTTTGGGTGGACTTTGCTTATTTAAGTAATACTATACATACCCCATTGGTCAGACTCAGCGGCACGAGTTGGAGAGGTAGTTTAGTCAAGGCTCTGACATCCAAGAGCAAAGAGGCAGCCATGGCATCCAGTATACAATTTTATGAAAAATATGTTAAATCATTTATGAAATGTGAATTCATAACCTACTGTTCAGTATAAATGCAAGAGGAGCGACGTGAGTAGGAAGACGATCTCCTCTCAACTAGAGATATAATTAAATTGAATAAGATTGAAATTTTCTCTCATTATATTTGTTATAATTATATTTTATATCTTTCAAATTAAAATTTAATATATATATGAATAATTCTCTTCTACACGTATAATTCAAATGCTCAGCATTTTCATCTTACTATTACTCGAGAGTTCTTTTACCCGCTCATCCTAATTCCTGAGAACCTGTTCTCTTCTAAAAAACAGATTTGAGTATTCTTGCGGACTTGCTGCATTTTTGCAGCGTTGTAGATCCGCGAATCATTTCAGCTATAATATAACAGCCGCGCTTTTTTGGCGTTTGCCCGACCTACCTCACTCAATATAAGATTAATTCACTAACAATTATATTAATATAATGATATATATAATATTAAGTATATAGATAATACTACTCACTTATAAAAAGTTCTAACAATTATAAACAGAACCTAGGTCTATTAAGTTGGTCGGCAAATACGGAACTTAACTTAACTATCCATATATATTAAATTACATTACTATTATTAGATCAGTCCTACAAATTCTATTCATATAATACATTATTACAATTAATATAATACTAAAAATAATATCATAGCTACTATATCCTTAGGTAAATATATATGTAGTATACCTCAACATAATAATGCTATTTCTATATTAGGCCACACGGCTTGACAGCAATGCACGGCCAGCGCAATAAACAACTTCACATATAAATTACTATATGTATTAGTCCAAAATCAATGATTATCTAGCAAATTATACATAACACTTTAAGGAAAAAATCACAATATGAAACCTTATAGGTATATTTTTGGGTAACCTAACGTAGCACCTATGCATAACCCTACACGCAAGACTAATATACTTCCTCCCTAATTCATCACCCTTCAACCTATACTAATTAACTCCTTCCACTGGCAACAGTCACGAGCTATATAACTAACATTGAAATCATATCAAACTATAACTCAATACTATTATATAATAGTATATACATCACTATATCCTTTCATATTACAGCAATCATTATTCAGTTTACAGACACTAAGATAAATCAATTACTTCTATATTTTCTCACAAATATATCTTCTACCACATCTCCCTTCCATATGCTGGGATATTTTTGAACTAACACATTTCTAGGTCACGAATCCAATACTTATCGTTGTCTGTCCGATAGTTGCATAGTGTCGCTATATCGAGCAATCTCGACCAAGTCAGAGACATGCATAAGAGTTCCTGCAAGATTATTAATCATTGTTACAATTTTTATAAAGACACATTTATTATAAATCATTGTTCTTTCGTCTGATTTTCCTGCCGTATAAGTCTTTAAATGTACTAATAGGACATAGTGGTACTTATATTACAAAAAATATATGGTTAAAAGAAGGAATGATTTCCTATATATAGGAATATAAGCTTCACATGACATGATAGTATATATAAATAAAGAAGAGAATACAGAAGATATTTTGATATTATATGATGAAATAACATCCATTATATATTATACATATATATAGATAAATAGTATATATTAATAAGATCAATATAATATACATCACAATTACATATTCGTCCCTGATCATACTAGAGAATATATAAAGTTACTATAATTTTAATCTAAATTAGATATCTATTAGTTCTTCAAATGTTGCTTAGAATTTTATCTATTGTCACACCACTTGGCCAAGTCAATAATCATGATAGTAAACTGAATGAAGAGCAGCAAACTTTAGTAATTTGATAATGCAGGAACATTCTAATTCGAGGTAAAAGCCTATTTCCAGGTGATTGGGTGCGAGATATCATTCAGGAGACTTAGCCTCCGTAATATATTTTTGCATATCGACCCTGAGGCCACGAATAGCTCACCAAGTAGTAAGAATTTTACCATAGATCCCAGAGATGCTTACTCCGATAAGTGAGAGATACCACCCCAGTCCAAACAAGTGCCGGGCGCAATTTCGATTACCGATCCCGCATTTCCCGATTAACCATCGAGCCAATTCTTTATATATATATATATATATAACTAGTATATATATAAATAATATTATAATATATATATATGATATAAAGTATTAATACCATGATATACTAAAGATCTCTACTATATAATATATTATATATATATATATTATACTATATATACATTATTAGACACAAAACTAATACTAAGTATAGTATTGATAAAACCGTTAATAAGAGAGATGTGAAGAACATGTCTCGTTTATTTCTTTATCTATCCTTGAGAGAAATAAATATAGTTAATTACCCCTTTTAATTGTATTGTAACCATGAAAAATCTAATTAGCTACATATTGTAGGTATAATGTACAATAAGGAGAGAGAGATTTATGCTTTTTTGGTTTAAAAAAAATTCCTTCTTAAATTTACTAAAAGTAAGATCCTGAAGCAAAATTATCATTATTATGTGTAGTTAACATCATGACTCTTAAGTTTTGTAGTACAAACAAATATAACATCTTCTCGCGTTCTGAGTGCATACCGATTTTTTAGGAGAATTAACATTGATCCTCCAAGTTCTGAAGAGCTTTCCACTTCCAACGCGAAAGGGGACGAGCTTGAAATTTCCTATGAAAGTACGATAACCAATAATGAAAGGTTACTTATTTAAATGTCCACCATTTAAAAGTACTACCATTTTTAAATGTTCATATTTTAATATTAACCATTTTAAAGATGTCCATTTTTCAAGGTCCTTTTCTTCCAACGTGTTTCCATATATGCTGTCTTCCCTCCTGTGGCGAATGATTTTTCTTTCTGTTTTTTAAGTCTTTTCCTCTCTTTAAATACGAACAAAAATGCACAATACTCGAACTAGTTAAACTATTATCTTCAGATATGAGCACTTTTTTTTTCCATATCAAAGAAAGAAGGAGAGGACATGAAGAAAGTCCCTAGAATAATTGGTCATAAAGTAGTGGAAACTGTTTTCCTTCGCTTTATACGACATTAGTGACGTTATAAAGTGCGCAACATTCACACAATTGCTTAAGAATAATCTTATAATCTGGATTTTATATTGTTTAATCATCCTCAAGGAAGTGTAGATTTTATAAGGTGGAATCAAGATGAGCGTATGGACAAGATTCTTATCAGTAAAGTAAATGCTGAATCTATTTTTACCTGACATTTCCATGCTGATTACTGGTAATGAAGACCAGAGTCAAGAGTGACATCTTTTTTCTGAACTCTTTCAAAAAAAAATGCAAATCATTTTCATATTTGGGGATATTGCCGATGCCATTGATTCCTTTGCTCAATCTGAAAATTGGTTTAGAAGTAGTGGAACTGTTTCCTTTCCTTTAATACAACATATATCTCCACATCCTGCTTAAGAATAACTTCCATTTTATATCTGTTAGGAGGAGAGCGGATGTCCGCGAAGAGGAGAGGATGAATGATTAAGCGTAGGACTAGGATAGGGAGAAGAGGCACCGCCGAAGATGGCTAGTGCGAGTAAAGTATATATGCGCATAGGAGGGGTGAGTGGCGTGGTTTACTGAAGTGTTTCACGATGCTGATCGAACTGAGGGTAGACGGAAAGGTGCCTTCAGAGAGATGGTTCTTTGTTCGCTGACCTTTGTCGGAGAGAAAAGGTGAATGGGCACACAGAGTCAGTGTGTCGGATATTTGGATTATTGGCCGAGGTACGCGATTGATTTACTTTGTGTGGCTGGTCATGATTAAGATTGGTCGTAACAGAGGATATCACCATATAATTGAGTTTAAGAAAAGTTGAAGCGAATTGCTTTCAAAGAACTTTGCCAGTTGGTGATAAGCATGACAGGGTTTACGTGAATGAGTACTGCAATATGAGAGATGGAGAGGATCCGTCTTTGTTGTTTCAATAAAGGTTTTACGGGAAAGACATAATGAAAGCTGGCTGTAGCATGCTGTGTTGGTGATAGGTGGAACGGGCCGGGGGTGGCTGAAGTAAGTCTGTGGGGCCTGTGGGTAAATTAGAGTCGTAGTTTGGGATATCTGTCAAACTGGAAATAGCTTTGGGGCGAGTGATTAGGATTAAAATGACCTACGATGTGTTTGCACATGGATAGTGATGTTTTGTTTACGGTGCCTTTGTTCAAGCGATGAGGTGGCATCATTTGGAGGAACTAGAGTCGATAAGAGTGTAAAGAAGCAAGGTGAATTTGAGATCCCTGCTTGGTGTAAGCTCGCTTGCAGCCAGTATGTAAGGGGGTCGTGTAGGCCTCTATAAACGTGAAGTTTGAGCAGAGAGGAGGTGGGGGGAGAGGGTTGCGTGCGCATGAGAGCGAGTGTGTGAGGACAGAGCAGCGTAGTAGTTAGAGTGCTGTGGTGAGATTAGCGGTGAAGGGGAGTGTGAGAACGCGAGAGAGTTAGCGAGGGGTGAGTGATGCGAGTAACGGGCGAAGTATTGGGGACGAGGAGCGCGACAAGAGAGGAGGTGATGTGTGGGGGGTCCAGTCGTGGCGGGGCAGCGGGTGCGGAGTTCGGAGCGGGGTATGAGGGAGGGTTAGCGAGAGGAGGACGAGTAGTGGTGCGAGTGAGAGCGGAGGTAGACGGGAGAGAGCAGTGTGCGAAAGTGTGGGCGTAGCGCGGTGGTGCTGAGAAGGAGTGCGCGTGAGAGAGGAGAGCTGAGCTTGTCTGAGCGGGGTAGAGAGTGCGGCGGCTGCGAGAGGGGTGCCGAGTGTGGTGCGTGTGTAGATGGGTAGAGAAGTGAGAGATTGCGAGAGGAGAGAGAGAAGATGTAGAGGAAGTGCGAAGGTGGCGGGGCGAGACTGTCGGTAAGTGTCGGCTGGGAGAGAGAGTCGAGAGGAGGGGTGCGGTGAGATAGAGAAATTGAGTGTGCGAGAGTGTGTTGAGGGGCGAGAGAGAGCGGTCAGAGAAGTAGGAGGGGGGAGTGTGCCGGATGGGGCGGATGTGCGCGCGGGTCCGGGAGCGGCTGGAGAGAAGAGCGAGCCGGAGTGCGTGGCGCGATGTGCGCGAATGCCGGAGGCGATAAGGTGCGGGGCGCCGATGGGAGAGAGATGAGGTGAGTGAGTGGAGGGAGGTGAGGGAGGGGTGAGTGGGAGGGGAGAGAGTAGAGGGGGAGGTGAGGGGAGGGGAGGAGGAGGAGGGGTGTGGGGTGAGAGAGTGGGAGGGAGGGTAGGAGGGGGTAGGGGGAGGAGTGAATGGTGGAGTGAGGGGGTGAGTGAGGAGAGGAGGTGAGGGAGGGGGAGAGGGTAGGGGAGGGAGGGAGAGAGGAGTGGGGGGGTGAGGGGGGAGTGAGTGAGGTAGGGGGAGAGGAGGTGAGGTAGGGGGATAGGGGTGAGGAGGGGTGAGGTGAGGAGGGTGGTGAGGAGGTGAGGAGGGGGGGAGAGAGGGGGGGGTTAGTAGAGAGGGGTGAGGTAGTGAGTAGGAACGTAGGGGGAGGGGTAGGGGGGGGAGTGGAGGGGGGTGAGGAGAAGGGGGGGAGGAGGTAGGGTGAGAGGGGGGGGGGGGGGGGAGGGGGCGGAGAGAGGAGGGGGAGTGAGGGAGAGAGGTAGGGTAGAGGGGAGGTGAGAGGGGGTGAGGAGTGAGGAGGAGGTATGAGAGGTAAGGGTAGGAAGAGGGGGGAGGGGGAGAGTTGAGAGTGTGAGAGGCAGGATTGAGAGGAAGGAGGGTGTGAGGGTGGCGAGTGATGAGCGCGTGGCAGTGTGGTTGGGCGGGGAAGAGTTGAAGGAAGAGAAGTGAGAGGAGGAGGAGAGGGAGAGAGTGAGGATAGAAGGAAAGAGGGGGGGCGAGAGGGGGGGGGCGAGGGAGGGGGAGAGAGAGAGGAATAAATGGCGAGAGGAAGAGGAGAGAGAATGAGTAGGCGGGTGAGAGCGTGAGCGATAGGGGAGCGGGGTGACGGGAGTGCGGGGGCTCAGGAGAGCCGAGGCGTAGGAGTGAGATACGAGAGGGCAGGTGAGGAGATGAGGGCGTGTGAGGCCATGAGAAGGGGGATGAGCGGAGGGGAGAGGGGAGAGAGGAGAGGGGAGGAGGGAGAGGGGGGAGAGAGGAAGCGAGGGTGAGAGACTATTCTGTGATTATTGTGAGAGGGAAGAGGAGGGGCGGAGGGGGGGAGCGAGAGAGTGGAGAGTGGGAGAGGGAAGTGTGGAGAGCGTAGGCGCGAGAGGAGAGGGTGAGGAGCGAGAGGGAGAGCGAGGAGAGGAGGGGCGAGTGAGGCGAGGAGCGGCAAGGAGAACGCGGAGTGGAGTGGAAGGTGAGGAGGAGACGGGCGCGAGGAGAGGGAGGGGGAGGACGGGAGGGAGGGAGGAGACTGAGGGAGTGGGAGGCGTGAGGTGAGGGAGCCGGGGAGGTGGAGGGGGGCGTGCCGGAGAGGAGAGCTGACGAGGCGGCTAGGGGGAGGGTGAGAGGGAGGTGGGTGGAAGAAGGAGAGAGGGGTAGGAGGAGATGAGGGAGGGGGGGGGGGTAGGGGTAGGGGGGGAGGGATGATGATAGTATGAGGGGGAGATGGGAGAGGAGGTGAGGGGAAAGTACTTAGCTTCATAAGGGATGAGTAGATAGGGGGGGGGGAGCGGGGGCGGGGGGGGGGGAGTTTAGGTACGGGGGGGGGGGGGGGGATGAGGGTGAGAGGAGGGAGGTAGGTCGGGAGAGGGGTATGAGTGGAGGAGGTATGAGGTGGGGTGAGAGGGGGGTGAGGAGGGGGGGGGGAGTAGGATCGGGGGGGGGGTAGGTGGGGTGGTGAGTGGGAGGGAGGGATATATAGGGTGAGGTAGTATGAGAGTGAGGGGGGGAGGAGGATAGGTGAGGTGAGAGGGTAGGGGTGGTGGGAGAGGGGTTGAGTGAGGGGAGAGGAGGGAGAGAGGGGGAGGGAGAGTAGAGAGTGAGGGGGGAGTAGTATGGAGGGAGGGTAGGTAGAGGGGGGAGGGGAGGTAGGGAGGAGGAGGTAGAGGAGGGGGAGGAGGGGGTGGGGGGGAGGGGAGGAGGTGAGTAGGGAGGTAGAAGTGGGGGTACAGGGCGAGGAGGAAGCCGCGGCTCGGGTGCGCGCGAGTCGCAGAGCGTGGCACTGAGAGAGGGAATGGACTGGTGTGGGGGGGGAGTGGTGAGTTGCGCGGGAGAGAGGAGGAGGTGTGTGGGAAATTGTGTGCGAGCGTGTGGTGTTTTGTGTGTATGTAAGATGGGAGCAGTGAGAGAGAGAGTTGCGGGGGGAGAGAGTGTATAGGTAGTAAAGTGAGGAGTGAGTGGGGGGGGGAGAGGGGAGGAGGGGGGGAGGGGGAGGGAGGGGGAGGGAGGGGGGGGGGGGCGGGGAGGAGTGAGGGGGGGAGAGGGAGGAGAGTGGAGAGGGGGGATTGAGGAGGAGGGGTGAGGGGAGGGAGAGGGAGGGAGGGGGAGGTTGAGTGAGGGGAGGTAGAGGGGTAGAGGGGAGGGAGGTGAGGGGGGGAGGGAGGAGAGGGGAGGGGGGTGAGAGGAGGGGGGGGAGGAGGGGGATGAGTGGAGGTAGGGGCTATGAGTTTGTTTGCGAGCGCGTGCGCGTGTGTTGGCCCAGGGAGAGGAGCAGAGAGTGGGAGAAGAGAAGGAGGCGAGGAGAGAAATGACAAAGCGGTGGAGAAGGGAAGGAGCGCGCGAGGCCTTGGGAGGGGCGCGCGCGTGGAGGCGAGTTGAGAGGAGAGAGAGGTGTCGAGGAGACGAGAGAGCCACCGCGAGGGAGATGCGAGAGGGGGGGGGGGGGGGGGGGGGGGGGGGGGGGGGGGGGGGGGGGCGAGCGAGGCGACTAGGGGGGAGAGATGGCAATGAGGGGGAGGGCAGGGGGCCGCGCGTGCCGAGGCGAGCAACGGATGGGGGGCGCGGCGTACGAGAGAGAGCGCCGCGAGTCTGCGCGTGAGCAGAGGGGGGGAGCCTGAGTGGCGGAGGCCTGTGGGAAGAGCGTGACAGGTGCGCGTTCGGGGAGCGAAGTGCGTGACGGCGAGCGCGAGAGTGGCGAGGGTCTGCTGTGCGGTCGCGTGCGAGCGTGCGTGGGCGCGAGAGAGGCGAGGGGGGGTGGGGGGGGGGGGGGGGGGCGTGGGAGGCGACGTATAGGGGGGGGTGCGCGGCGTTGAGAGCGAGACGCTGAGCGTATCGAGTTCAGGGGCGGCGGCCTGTGTCCAGCGAGTGAGCGAAGAGCGCGATGGGCAGCAGAACTGTTCATGGATGTGCTCGAGTGACCGGGCTGTGTCTGCACACCGAGGGGCAGGGGGGGGGGGGGGGCGAGCTCGGTGAATGGAGGCGTGAGGGGCCGTGCGGTTTGAGTGCAGATGCGTCGGGAGCGAGCGTGAGGCGAGAGCGCGTGTGAGAGAGTTGTGGCGAGCGTGAAACAGTGGGAGGGAGCTGTGAGAGTCGTAGAGGCCTGGTGAGGCGCGACGATGACGGTGCGAGCTAGCGCGAGAGGAGGGGGCGAGGAGAAGGACAGAGAGCGAGAGTAGCCTCAGAGTGTAAGCCCTAGACACTCTAGAGACGTGTGAGCCGTTGCGAGCAGCCAGAGGCAAGCGAGGCGACGCGCAGTGGCAGGGAACTTTCCTACACAGGCTCTGCAAGTGCGTCCGTTCCTTCTCATCACTTACCTAATATTTAAAGCGCAGGGGAGAGTGTGGCGAGGGGCGCGAGGGGGGGAGGCTAACATAGAGAGCGCACTGGAGAGGTGTCCGGCAGGCAGAGCGGAGCGCGATGAGAGCCTGCGCGTGATCCACGAGCGTTGAGAGCGCGACGCGTCCTTGTCACACAGCGCGCGCGTGCGGAAGGTCGCGTAAGCGAGGGGCTGCGTCAAGCGTCGGCAAGGCGCCGGCACGAGGGAGGGGCAGAAGCGGAGAATCGACGCGCATGAGATAGATGAGGGGTAGGGGCACCCGCGCGAGCGTGGCGAGCGCGCGAATGGCGCGGGCCGGGGGGCGACGGCGAGTGCTGAGGAGAGCACCGATTGGGTCGCGCGTGGGCGATGCGGGGGGGGGGCGGGAGCGGGGGGGCGAAGAGTTCGTGATACGGGGGGGAGAGGGATATGAGGAGGAATAAAGGGAGAGGAGAGGATGAGACGAGAGAGGGACGGCGGTCGTGTAGGGCGCGCTGAGTGTGGAGATGCGAGGAAGAGCGGAGTCGGGAGCGATGGGACAGGCGGAGTTGAGGCGAGCGGGCACGCGGGAGATCGAGGGGGGCGAGTGGGGGCGAGATTGATGCAGGGTTCGCGAGGAAGGCCTGAGAGGCGGGGGGAGCGACCAGGTGGAGAGCAGGAGAGGACGTGGAACGCGTGCTAGTGAGAGGTGCATGAGCGCGCGGTTGGGGGCAGAGAGTGCGCAAAGGAGCGAGAGAGAGAGAGGTAGGGCCGTCGCGGGGGGGGCGGGCCTCAGTGGTTTGCGCAGGTCGAGTGTATGGGTGAGTAGAGAGAGTGTGATGCGCGAGGCGTGCGTGCGGGGAGCCAGCGGGCGCGGGAGAGAGGGGCACGCGGGCCTGTGGGGGGGCGTGGGCGCGGAGGGGCGGAGATGCAGGGGGCCCGTGCAGGGTCAGCGTGGCGACGCGAGCGCTGTGGTCGGAGCGAGAGAGAGGAAGGGCGCGAAGCGAGGGTGATAGCGTTGCGCGACAGAAGGGAGGCGCGAGAGAGGAGAGCGTGAGTGCCGCGAGGTGAGCGGAGGGTGTGAGCGAGTGTCGGCCGGCGGCGTTGGCGTGCGCGTGGTGAGCGCGCGTGAGAGGCGAGAGGTGAGTGAGTGAGCCGGGGGGGGGGGGCTCTCGTTCCACCCTTTCTATAGGAGCCCTGACCAGTGAGGGGGGAGGGGGAGAGCGCCTGTGTAGTGTAGCGGACGAGACTTGCCAAGTGCGAAGTCAATCACGCGGAGCGGTGCGCCTGCGGCGGGTCTTGGGAGGTCGGAAGTGCAGGCGTGAGTGGGTTGCAGCGGTGAGTGGGGCCGTGGCGAGGAGTGGTGGACGCGAGTGCATGGGCAGAGGGTTGTCGCGTGCAGCGCGTGACCGAGTGGTAGGCCGCGGGGGGGAGGTGCGAGCGTGTGGACGAGATAGAGCGCGGTCGGAGGCCCGCGAGGGATACTATTGCCGGTGGGGCGAGGGGGGGGCGCGAGCGAAGGAACCCGCACACATTCACTATATATATATATATAATATATAATATTATATATAATTATATATTAATATACTAATCATTTATATTTAATTATAATATATATAATATATAATAGTATATAGTATATATAATATATATATATAAATATATATATATATATATATATTCTGTGAGCAATGCTAGACTGGTGAAAATTTCTACATTCTCTTTAACCAAGGTTCTTTGCTGTTAGGAATTTCGGTGAATATTTTGCTATGGCGCTGGACATATTAAAAGCTATCGGCAGAGTCTGGCAGAAAGCTTCTTTCTGTATCTATTCTTCTCTCAGATTTCTCTTCTGATTTCTCTATAACATCTGTTGTAGAATGCCACCGTTCATCCATTAAGTCTATTAATAATTGTAATATTGATGTTCCTTAATGTCCTGTTCTGCTCCTTAATACTTTTTTCTACTTTCCATTAATTACACAATCTTCAATTTAATTACTTATTCAGTCTTATGTCAACGAAATTATCCTTCTCATTTCTCTCTTCACTTTGGAAAGCATCTTATTCGAGCGTAAATACACATGCTAAGAAGCAGGGTTGTGGAGTCGGCGTCGGAGTCGGAGTCGCGGAGTCGGGGAGTCGGTAGTTTTGAAGAGAGTGAGTGGAGTCGGAGTCGAGTCCGGCAGTCCGGAGTCGGCAATTTTGAAAAGGGTGGAGGTCGGAGTCGGAGTCGGTAATTTTGAAGAGGGTGGAGTCGGAGTCGGTAATTTTCAAAAGGGTGTAGTCGGAGTCGGTATTTTCAAAAGGTGGAGTTGGAGTCGGAGTCCGGGAGTCGTTAAAGAAGGTGGAATCGGAGTCCGAGTTGGAGTCGGTAATTTTGAAGAGGGTGGAGTCGGAGTCGGAGTCAGAAAATTTTTGAACCGACTCCACAACCCTGCTAAGAAATTAACCTTGGTGCAACTGTCCAGTGAGACTTCTAGTTTTTCTAATTGTGGCAGAGAAATCATGGTGGTTTCCAATGCCTGAAAAAGTCATCTCTTTCATATTTCTACTCAACTGCAACATTTTCAAAAATATACAGCTCGTATATTCCTGTCCTTAATTCCTTTTCTAATGGGCTACGGTTGAAGTAAGATGATTATACCGAAATATAGTTTAATTTGTTAGATGATGATGTTGTTAAGGTGTGAAAAATAGCTACTACGATTAGAGTTCAATTTATTGCTATTAACTGTGTTGGGCTGATTGCAGAGTATGACGATGACAAAATTGGTAAGTTGGAGGAGTATCTCAAGATTGTGCAAGATTGGCATAGACAGTACAAAGACACGCTATAGTGATTCAGAAAAAGGTGTACATACCCCAAAATGAGGCAACACGAATACATTAAAGCCATGTCGAACATGCTACAAAGAGAAAATAAAATTTCATGTTTGTTCGTATTTCTAGCATGATTTTTAGATTTTTATTTTATTAATTGTCAGTATGTGATTTGATTCGGATCAGTTTAGAATTAATTATGAGGTGTAGCATTCAGCAATGCGAAAAGTCGAGGTGTTCGTATGCTAGTGACTTTAATACAGATAAATAAAATGTATTTCAGTAATAAGTGCCATAAAGACAAACATGTCTATAGTTTATTTTCCTACATAGTATTTGTTCCTTTACTGTGCTTTCGATGAAGTACTTTGGTCTGATTTTGCTATACTTTGTTTAGTCTCCATCAATGTCTGACCAAAGCATCAATAAAAAGTGGCCGCTTCGAGGCACAGTTGAAGGTGAAACAAATATCTTCTTGCAAATTCATAACTGGAATGTTTCAAGTTTCTAAGATCAATTCGATAATAAATTGGCAATCAATTCATTGCATGCTTTCGCAGAAGCTAAAACCAAATACACTGGAAACAACTTTTGGTACGAAATATTTAGTTTATGTTACTCTATGCAGAATTCAAATATGCAATCCTAATTTCTTTCATCCACAGTGCTTGTACAATGATAATTTTTAAAGTTTATTTCAGGGTTTTAGATTTTTTTTTTTTCATTAATAAACTGATGAATGAAAAACATATTAAATGTTCGTAAATAAAACTTTCAGTATTTCTAACATAACTTTTACTATGAATTCAAATGTGACATCAGAATTAACAATCCAGATTTTATATTGGGAGAATAGTATCATGAATATATGTATATCTACATTTCTTTCAAACTTAACTAGTGTCACAATGTCGTTGGTGATGGAGAACTACTACTTACATATTTGAATTCGACGTGAAAAGTTCTGGACCAAGTATTATCTCTAGTGTGCCCCACCCGCACCTCCCTCCATAAGAAAGGAAAGAAAGAAAAAAAAAGTTTAACCTAACTCAATTGAGGCTGACTATGAAATTTCTCTACTTTAAGAAAGAACTTTTATAACAGGAACTGTTAAGAATACTACTATATATAGGAGATTTAATTATATTACCAATTTTAGATTTTCTCAAAACAGTTCTGAAGATGCCAAACGCATGCAATCGAGTAATGATACCGTTGCCAGTTGAACAGAAAAGGAAAGTTAAAATGTCGATCAACGGCTTCAGTTAAAGAAAGAGTTGTGTTACTTAGCTTAAATATATTAAACTTAATATATTAAATAGGTAATAGTTGAGTAAAAAAAATCGACATTTTTAAAAAAAGTAATCGGTTTTAAAAGAGGTATGAAACAACATTGCTACATCTTGTTAATAAAAAATTGTCATATCTACGATATATTTATACGCAACATTATTCGTTGTTTTCATATATTTTTTCTTTTTACGTTTGAAAAATCAGTAAAGTTATGATAAGTTTTAAGTAGACACAGGTTTCCTGTTTATAATTAACAAAATTTATAACCTAAACGTAAATGGATCCTAAATCGAATATAAACAAAAAATAATTTGGCAGATTGAATATGAATATGAGAGATGTGGCATCGTTTTTTACTGGTTTTACATGGGGACGAAAGATATGGAAAAAAATAATTATCGGGAAAAATATCGATATTTCGTAAGATTTCGCTAATCTCGACTACTACCATTAAATAACCAACCTCGTGGTCCCGTGGAGCAATATAACACCTGTAGATTCAAAGAAGAAGATATTTGGCTCTGATCGATACAGTTCCAACAAAGTTGGGTAAACTTTGGTTCTAATATGTAAAAACTATATTTTTGAAAAAATTTTACGAAATTTTACTACCTAAAGTGTGAAGTAACTGATGCTGCTGCTTTTTCCCAATGTGAATCATTTGAAAATACTGTCCCGCCTAAATTTTTACTAGTCTGACTAAGATTTTATTTTAAAAGAAAATGGACTTTCATTCTTGACCAATTCAGACAAGCATTCCTGGCGGAAATGAAGTATCAAAAATTATGATATACAGAATGCAACTTTGAGGAGACAAACTACTTACCTAAATTCAATTACTTAAGCAAGAAAGTTATCATTCTTACCTTCATATTTAGCAGAATGTGGTGAAAGTGTTTTAAGTGGATTTATGCAGAAAGAAAAATTAACAATTAAAATCTAGAATCGAGAACATTTGTAACAAAGGTCAGGCTCAGAGATCTCTTACTTGTTTAAAGCAAATCTAGTATTATAATTAAAAAAAAAAAAGTCAATTTATTGAAAATTTTTAAATATGGGAGCAAAAGTAAATTCAGTACTATTGGGGCTAGAATCATTTCCCGATGGCAGTTTCGTCATTGAGAAGACTGCCACTGCATGGTCAATATTGTTCGTTTTCGTAAGGTTTTCTCCTCACAGCACACTCATCCAACACTATGGCAACACGACATGGAATTTTGGTCGAGTGAATTGGAGTAAATACTCGATAATAGGTGATCTTGTCGGGAGATACCTGTAGTTGCTGCGGTGATAGGATTTGTGTGGCCTCTGTCAGCAACCTCCACGTGAGAATCATCTAAATAGAATCGATTTTTTTCCTGATTGAAGCATTCAAAGACATTGTAATGCGTAAGGACTTCTGATAAAATCAACTTAACAAATTTACGAAAACTATTTACCAGTTAAATTATGCAACTTTCCTGTCAACAAATATACGCTGATTCAGAAGTACTCTCCCGACTAACAACATGAGTGGGGACATATTTTACTCTCTATCGTCACAGAAACATCAAGAGCATATAGGCATGTGCGTATAGTAATGCTTAATCTTTTGGCATATCTGTCACATATAGTTTGTACGTCCACATTTTTAGATACATGTTTGCGGGTGGAATATTTAACAGCCCGACCACATTTTGTCTTTATTGTTTCAGTTTGCTCCCCTTTACTCTATTGCCGAAAGTAATAGAGAGTATTCGTTGCATCATGTGTTTCGTTCATCCGATTCGGTGTTGATGATGGTGAATCAGATCGATGAGAGTACACAAAATCATTTTCAACGCTGAGTTGGTTCACACGCATATGGAAATGTATTCCGTCCAATTTTGGAAGACTAATAGGAATGGGAGAATTTTCGTTATTCACAAGTCAGACTTATGTTTGGACGTATATTTTGCGGAGTACTTCTAGCTGCGCAAGGTAGAATAGTGGATTAGATCTCAAATCATGCTCAGATTACTTGGTTTTTTCCATGAGCTTATATACGAGTGCCGAGAACACAAATATTATGCTCAAGTATTCGTTCTATCATGACTCAAATTTTTCCAATTTTTTTCTCAATATGGTAATAACTCGGTTGAGTTCTGTTCTTTACGGCCTCTGGTTCCATTAGAGTTCTGGTTCTGGTTATTGTACAGGGATATGAAAGAGGAGTTACTTTTTTTACTTTCTTAGAATTTTTAAATTAAATTGGGGATAGATAATGTCAATGGTTCCTAACATTCATAATAACCATTTTATTTCATTTACTTAGAAAATGATCTCCCAGAATGAATAATGTCCGCATCGATTGATAATATATGAAAAACCAATAAGTTACACGAGAGATATTATAAATATATAATAGCGCGCTCTTAGCTCTGTAATTAAAAGGTTTAATTATTGTAATCATACTCGACTCTCAACAGTTTGTAACAAGGTTTCTAAATGTTTATATAGCACAACAAAATAATAATTAAACCATCACTTTTCCGGTTTGCTCAGGTTCTGGTGGTGCAGCTCTTATAAAAACATGGTCCCATGTTTCATAGTGACTTCGGCATATACATGGAGAAAGTGTTGAAGAGAGAGCGAAACCTATATTTTTCGCCTTTGGATCTGTAGATGCTTGGTAGCATGACATGCCTAACTTAAATCCCAGCCTTCCAAAAAGTGCTCTCTTAATTTCACATGCACGCATATGCTATTTTTGTCCGACGTTCCATATTTGGAGTTCTTTTACTTTGAAAGAGTTACATAAACGTGTAAGATACAGTCTTGCGAGGTCAATATGGCTCTAGGACGTTCGCGTTTGCAGCATTCTAGATATCTAGCAGTAGCGCCGGTACTATATTGGATGGCTTTCTGAGGCCGCTTTGTGAGTGATGTGTCGCTTCTTGACTTAGTACTTTCGGCTCAAGGTCTCTACCTTTCTATAACAAGCGTCACCGCCAGCCAAAATCAATCAAGCACTCCTTCTCACAGCCTACTGGGCTCAATTCCTGATTTTTCAAGTCGCATACCCATTAATCTTTTTCAACCTCAGTAAGCTTTTCACCTTTAATATCGGAGTTCACGCATCGGCCTTCGATATATATCTGCTCCGCGAGTATCTGAGAACTCTAGTCATCTCATCATGTTATTATTTTCTTTACTCTAATGTGTTTAGTTATGTTGTTATCTTCTCTTATTATGTATGTACGACTTCTTCTTGTCATTAGCTCTTGCTTTTATGCTCACTCAACTTATACTCCACTACGTATCTCTCAACCATTTACTTGCAGTTCAATAACATATAGTTCCTGCTATCTCATCTAAACTCATCCGATCCTATAACTTTAATTGCGCTACTAGCAGCTTTCGAGTCGAGCTAACCTTAAGTTGCTTTGTGCTGTAGCTCCATCCTTTCTTTCTTACTCACTTTTGTCTATCATGTCATTTACTTTACACCTTTCTCTCTCGCCTAGTGGGTATTCAAGCTGTGTTTGGTAAGCAGGTTCCAGAGCGACACTCGAGCATACGGATCTTCGTACTACTAGCAAGCAAAAAGATCAGGAATCTAATGTCCATTGTTTCAACTGTGTTTCTATGTCTGTACAAAAGTTTCTCACACTAGTCTCTAATTATTAGATTATCATATCCTTTCGTTTCAATCTACTTTCAGTCTGTTCTACTCGCGAACTTTCCGATTGGTAGGATGCCATCATCCTTCAAGAGGGATTCTCTCAAAAAGTCCTCCAGACTGAGCAACGCCGTTCTCAACATCAGATTTGTTTTTTGCTTTGTCTCTTCATAAATCAGTTTATTTTTTTTAAATTTTTTTTTTCCGCTTTTCTTTTTTTTATTTTCCTTTTGTTATCTGAGACTTTAATAGTCGAGCATTGTACAAATATAATACAATCATATATATAATATATAGGGATGTTTAGCTTTGTTCTGTAATTTTTATATCGTATCTCGTAATATGAAGATAGCACTAGATACTATATATATTGATATATGTATATGCATACCTATAATCGTACTATACATTATATACCTATATACTATATTTGCATTATCATATATATTATATATAGTAATATTAATATGATACTATACAAAGTGTTACTACATCGTTCCATCTGTACGTATAATAATAATATATTTATATATAGTGAGTAATAATAATATAGGTAGTAAATATAAATTTTAATCAGATGGATAGATATTTATTATTTTTTTTATTATTATAACAAAATAGAATGTAATTATCTGTTATTTATGTATACTTTATCTATAGACTTATTATCTCTATGTATATATTATTACTTTATATTTTATAAATAACTAGTATTATATTTTTATAGTATATAATATTTTTGAGTATATAAAGTTACTGAGTTATATTTAATATCAGGTTTGATAAAAGGACTATTAGCTGTTAGTATATATATAAGGATATGATACATTTTGAGTTTTACATTTATGATAATATATTAGCTCAAAGACTTATATTACGTATATTTTTTATTATTATTGTTTATATCAAAATTTACTTTATTTAGCTTATTATATTTATTGTTTAAATATAATAAAATTGTATATTTATAAACTGTTTCATTATATTATATTCAACGTCTTATATATAATATTTATATATGTTATATAATATAGTATCACTTTATATATGACAGACCATCTTTTTGATTATTATACAAAATAGTTTATTAGTTTAGTATATTACGTATTACAGTTATATTTTTATTGGAATTCATACTTATAAATATATATTATACTAACAACAGTGACAATATTGCATTATTGAGTATCTATAATTTATATAGTATATATTACAGTTTTGAGACCCTATATATATATATATATATATATAGTAATATACTATATATATATATATATATATACCTAAAGATACATAATGTTACTTCTATTTCTGTTATACTAATGTTAGGTTAGGTTAGGTTAATATAAAAAATTGTTCATCTCGCGAAATCATACATTATAGTATAGATATATATTAAGTCTAAGATAATCTATATATATATACCACACTCAATAAGAATAATATAAATATAGAATAATACCAATATATATAATTATAATTATGGTTATAATGGTATACTATTAGACTATATAGTCAAAAACAAGTATGTATCCTATATTTTACACTTTGTAATGTAAATGAATATATATATAAATAATATAGAGGACTGGTAGCTCAGTTTATATATTATATTAGTATATATATATAGCGTAATATTATAAATGATATTTATATAATATAGTAATAATGTGTATAAATATATATTGATATATATATATATTATATAATATATATTAATAATAGTATACACGATATTTTAATTATATATATATAATAATATATATTATAAACCAGTGATATAATATAGCGTATTTATAAAGTATTCGGTATAATATGATTAATTGATCTTAATTATATAAATATATAGATTATTAAAGAATTTTTATTTTATGAAATATTTATCAAAATATTTAAATATATATGATCATTGGATTTATATATATTATTATTTATAACACTTATTATATGTATATTATTATACTTAATAATATGAACTATATAATATAGTACTTACATTATATGACTAATATATTATATAGATTCGTTAATATACCTAATATGATATTATTAATATCAGACTTCATTGTGATATATTTGTTCGTTCATAATATTCCGATAACTATTAATAGAGAGTATTATTAAAATATAGTAATATATATTATATTGTAGTAATTTATAATATTTATATAATATATTATTATATATGTATGTATATCATCACCCATATATATATAGATCAAATAATATATATAATATAATATTAATTTTGATATTCTATATTATATAACTATTCACAGTTATCTAGAATAATAATGATTAGGTTATATAGTTATATAGTAGTATATTAATTAATATTAGAGTAAAATAATTTTAAGTTATACCACAGCTAAAATATTACATTATTATTATAAGCTGAGGAAGTTATATTCATATATTATATAATAGATAAAACCTGAATATATATGTCAATTATAATGATAATATATTTATATATAGTAGTATGGGGTACTAGATAGGAGTAATATTGATGGTTATATACTGTATTATATATACGTTACTTTATTAGCATGTAATTATACCGTATAATATGAGTATTTATTCTATATTAAATAATATACAGAAGTACTCCGTATATAGTACTATTATAAATATATATAATATTATATAGATAATATATACATATTATATATCATTATAGTAATAATATCATGTAGGACTTGCCAGTGAATTCAGTTTTTATTTACGCAATAAAAGCACACGTAAACTTATTATATTATATATATTATACTATATTATATATATATATATATATATAATATAATATATATATAATTAGTATATTAATATACGAAATTAAAATAAAAACTGTCTAGTAAAATCCGTAATATAAATATATATAATATATCTATATATATATATATATATATATCTTATCTACTAAATAAATATAAATTAGTATACATTATATTATAATAGTTATATATAATATTCAAGAAAATGAGTATATTATTATGTCATGTATATATTCTATATAAATTATATAATATATATATATATAAATACTAATATATAATTATAATATATATATATATATATAAGTATATTATATATATTCTATTATATATATAATATCTATGAGTATATATATAATAATTTTATTAATATATATAAATAACATTATATATACAAAATAGGATAATATAATAGTATACTAATTAATAGGTGCAGGTAGCATAATATACACTATACATATATATTGCTCACTATATTATATTAACTTATCTATGTACTATAATAAGTATAATTATATATATCTTAATTAAATACAATATATACCTAAATATAAGGTTACAAACTAAAACATAAACGAAAAGCCAAAAAAAAAATTCTTTAAAAAAAAGATAAAAGATCATTAATGAAAATTTCAATGACCGCAAAAAGAAAATTCCAAAAATACCCATAAAATATCAAATAAAATTTAGAAAAGAAGAAAAAAAGATTCTACCTGGTTTAGTTTTATATCGTCATAGTTGTTTTCAATATAAACTTTCAATAACTGTTTCAAAGATTTATCAAATATCTTAAATTAATTTCCTAAAGCTCCACAAATCTTAAAGAAAAAAAAAATTCAGTATTCTTTCTTTTTTTAAAAAAAATAATCCTAATCCCAAAATTCAAAAAAAAAAAAAAATTTCAAAGTCCTCACTTCAATCTTGTCTGCCACCA
>JABUQX010097940.1:7500-41454 GCA_015478945.1 Trachelipus rathkii | reverse complement strand
GCTCAGATTCTCTTTTTACTACTATGCGATGTTTAGGGCACCAAACTGAGGTGTTCTAAACAGAAAAATTTCATTAAAAATTTTTTTTTTTAAAATTAAACTGGTCTCCTATATATATATATATATATATTATAATATATATATATAATATATATATATATATATATATATATATATATATATATAGTATATAATATATATATATATTATAAATTCGAGGACTACTTAATTAATTAAGCTTTTGGGAATGGGTCTTCTTCAGGAGAACCTGATTTCGGACGACGATATTAGGGTTTTTTATACTTTTGGGGTTTACCCTCGCTAGGACGGTGTACATATACTTATATATATATATATATATATATATATATATAAATATATATATATATATATATATATATATATATGATTAAATTATTATCACTTAATTCTAACCCCCCCGTAGGTAGGTTTAATAAAAAAAATATTCATCAATTGTATGTCAGTGACACACACATTACAAGTAGATAAATATATAACTATATATATAATATAACTATATATTATATATATATATATATAATATATATATATTTATATTATAATATATATATATTATATATAATAATATAAATGTTGGTTTGAAATAGCTTCAAAGAAAGAGAAAGAAAAGAAGTGTCAGTTTTCAAGGATTTGTTTCCAAGGATGCTCTATGTTGTACTATTTGTGGTGAATCTGAACGAAAAGTTATATTATGCGCATACAATTGCCTCAGTTGCGGTTCAATCGGCCAAGTTCGATGTTCTCTCGTGACTCGCGACCTCGATTTTTTATTATTAAAACGCTCCGTCTCAAACTCCGACAACAAAACGAACAAATTTTGCCGTGAGTCAGTGCTTGAAATCCCTCCTGATTTTCTTCTCCTTTTCAAACGACGGTTGCCCAAGTAAAGAAAAAGAAAAAGAATGAGGAGGAGAAGATAAGAATATAAGAGAATTAGTTATTATCTCCCTCGGTTCCCCCCAATTTCAAATTTTCCTTTAACATTAAGTAGCTTTGTTTTACAATTAATATGGCATTCATTAAAAAAATTAAAACTTTGATATAATTTGTTAAAATAATTATCATTAATTATCTAATTCATTAACATTATTATTAATAATTATTATTATGTTAATTAATGTGGAAATATTTTTCCAAACCAATATTTAATTATTCACACAGGCTAATGGTGGTTAAATAACGATGGAAAGGAGAATCATCCCCTTTTTAACCTTCCCACTATGTAAAATAACAATAATAACCCAATAATAAATCAATTAAGGATATATTATCTATTTAAAGAAATAATTAATAATAATAATAATAATAATTAAATTAAAAATTTCTTTTTTTCGGACAATTATAGTTAAAAATTTTTATTTAATTAGCATCGGCCATAAAAGGAATAATGAGAACGAAAGGGAGCCCATGAATCATTCTCGTTACCCGCAGATAAAGAAAAATAGTAATAATAATTAATAATAATATATCAGATAGTTTAACTGACATCAATAATAACAATAAACATTTCATTTTTTTTTATTTGCAAAAAAGTGGTTGGCCCAAACGCGGGTTTTATTATTTTATATCCCTGATAACTAGCGAAATTAGTTTAAAAGTTTATAAGCATATATATGATATACTATATAATATATAATTATATTATTATACTATATATATTAATATACATTATATAATATATATATATATATATATATGATATTATATTATATTATAAAGATATAATATATATATAATATATATATATATATAATATATATAAAAGTATTTGAGAGATTTAATTCAGATATTGATCGATTATAATCTATCCTCCTTACTGGTGCATTTCTCAATGCTTCTTGACCATAGAGTGTCTGACTGTTGAGGCAAATAGCTGCGGGCCAGGCACGGAAGTAGCCATCTTGAATTTTCGCTTTTCAAAAAGCACGCCGTAATCCGACGCAAGCTTGTCGTCCAAAATGTTAGTAGATTTCCTCTCTTGATATCACCACTTGCATTCAGAAGGTTCAGTTAAGAAAAGACTTCTGAGACTAGATTTATTCTGCCCAATAGGGATTGTAAAAGACACAAAAAAACCATCCATGACACCTAAAGAGAACAATTTAAAATACATAATAGAGATAATGGATTTATAAGTAAATGGATACATTGATTGTTAATTAGTCATATTAATTGTTGTAAGTATATTATACTATATGATATTATATATATATATATATTATATATATTATAGAATATATAATATATAATGTTGGAAGGTTAGCAGCCTTCAACATTTAAATAATATTTGAATGACATAGTTAATTAATTATCTATACATCTAATAATAATTTTATTCATGCTTCATGTTTCAACGCTTTGATTAATTAATACACAATTTTTTATTAGAAAGATTACATATTAATTAACCACGATAAAAGAATAATAAGATCATGTAACACATACCTCTAAAGGTCATTAATAAATGTTATACATACAACAAAGTTTTCCCTTCGCTTCAGCTGCGAAATTGTCTCCTTTAATTTAAATATAAACTTTTTATCTGTATAAAATGGTAAATTCAAAACATACCGGCATAATAATAATTATAGATATAATTATAATTCTGAGGCATGTAAATATATAGTATATATATATATAATTATATATATAATATATATATAATATATATATATATATATATATATATATATATATATATATATATTATATATATATATATATATAATTTATATATATAGGGGGTGTAGTGGTGGATTTAATTAGATTCAACCCCATAAATGATTATTTTCAAAGCTTTGGGTAACTGGAGCAAAAACATACTAGAAATATTTAAAATATATAATATATATCCAGTGGCGTAAATAACGCCCCCGCAACCCCCGCGGTGCGGGGGGGGGCGCAGGAGCCCAGAGGGCGCACGGCAGCAAGAGGTGGATGAGCCATCTTTTTCGATGAAAATCTCCATAAAAAGCTCTCTCTCTCTCCTCTCTCTTCTCTTCTCTCCTCTCCTCTCTCTCTCTCTCTCTTTATATAATAATTATATATATATAGTATTATATTATATATATATATATATATATATCTATATATATATATATATATATATATATATATATATATATATATATTATATATATATATATAATATATATTATATATTAATTTTTTTTAAAATGTATATAAATACGATTATTTTTAACCCGATATATTTGATAATCCATGGACCAACTTCATAATGAAAGCTCTGGCAGGGTTTACGTAAGAAAATTAAAGAACATGAAATGAGTAAAGTTCACTTGAATGCATGTGTAACCTACAGTATAAGGAAAAATCGGAAAGATATCCAGTGTATGTTACAAGAAGATGTAGGGAAGTGGCGTGAAATACTGAAGCGAATTTTGGACATCATAATAACGATGTCAAATTGTAATTTAGCATTTAGAGGGCATCGTGAAGATACAAGAAACATTGATAGTAAATCTGGAAACTTTCTCAATATTATTGATTTGTTATCCAGGTAAGACCCGCTTCTTAAAAGTCACCTGAGAATGAGAAAAGCAGAAACAACACTATATGGAGGTGCTCCTATTCAGAATGAACTCATTAGTTTGGCTCACAACATGTGCTCCGTGACATAATAAGTGAAACTCAAGATGCGCCCTTTTTCTCTCTTATTTTAGATAACAACCCAAGATATTTCTAAACTGACCAACTGTCCAGTAGTAATGAAGAAATGCTGCATCAATTACGATGAAAAGCAGCTTCAAATTAATGAGTCATCCCTGGGGTTTATCCCCATAACAAATCTCAAAAAGACCGAAGGTTTAGAAAGTGGTGTGTAAGTTTTTGGAAAAAGCAATAAACATTTCAATTCAAAAAAGTGCAGAAGGCAGGGCTATGATGGGGCTACTGTTTTGAGTGGGAAGTACATTGGACTGCAGCCCAAAATTCAAGCCAAAGTCGCCTAATGCAGAGTATATGCATTGTGCAAATCACAAACCTTAACTTAGTCTTGAATGTATTCTGTAAAGGAGATTTACAAGAAATGATTCTTTTTATGATTGTGCATTAATGAGATATATGGTATTTCATCAGAGTCTTCCATGATGGGCAATGCACTGAAAAGAAATTTCTTCAGGAAAACCTGCATTGGTCAAACAAAAACTGTTTAAAAAGACTGTGCCCAACTGATTGGTCTTCGAGGTTCGATGCTTGTTGGCACTAAAGTAATTTCATTCATATTTTGAACTGTTATCAAAAATCATCCTAACTTAAACAAAGAGCTCTGAAGTATAGTTGAGGCGACAGCATTAAGAAGGACAATGTCTACTTTTCACTTCATTTTAATTGCTTGTGTTTCAAAAGCAAAATTTTGGAAATTATTAACATCACTTCTAAAACACTCCAAAAATCAGATATATCCCTGGATGAAGGTCTTCCACTCTCTTTTAGAAAGGTGTCGTCACAAACTAAACCAGTTGCGGGGAGAGTTTTACAAGCTAGTGGAAGAGGCCCAGGAAATTGCAAGAAGCTGGCAAATTGAGACTTCATTGCCTACTAAACTCAAAAGCAAAGTGACAAGCTTCTTTGATGAGCTTTCTAAAGATGTTGACTTCAGTGAACCTTTGCACAATTTCAGGGTGAGGGTTTTTACAGAGCCATTGATATACTAATAGGCCAAGTGAATCGGAGGTTCCAGAGTATAAGGAAAATGAAACAGATGTTTTGCTTTTTGAGCCCTACAGCCCTTACAGAACAAACAGATAAAGAGCTCATGGAGTCTGCTGAACAAGTTTTACAGAAAAATATGAAGCCAACGTTGAAAAGTTCTTTAGTTATTGAAATTGTCTTCTTCAGGAATGTTGTGGCAAGTGAAATGAAGAAAATAAAAAAAAAGGAAAAAGAAAAAGAAAAAGTGGCAGAATATTTGTTGATTGAAAATAATATGTTGTCTTGTAGTATTCCAGACGTGTGTACACTGTACACACTGTACAGCTTTTATAATGTTTCTGACACTCCCAGTAATTTCATCATCTGCTGAGAGATCTTTTTCAAAATTAAAACTAATGAAAAGTTACTTGAGAAGTACCATGACGACCGTAAGGTTAAGTGAATTGGCTGTACTTAGCATAGAGTATGATTGGGCTCGCGCACTGGACTTGAAGAAATTAGTGCGAACATTTTGTGATGCAAAGAGACGAAGGGGATTAATGAGCATTTAGAAGACTATTAATGTCAAAGTTAAAAGGTAATAAATGTCTTGTATTGTTTTTATACTTCAAAAGTATATTTTCTCTCTTCTTTATTTCAATATTTGTAAAAGGTTTTAATAAAATGCGGCAATTTCTCATTTTTATATTATATAATATATATATAATATATATTATATACTATATATTATATATATATATATACTATATATAATATATTATATTATATATATAAATAATATATATATATAAATGTATTTAAAATATATTATAATTATATATAATATAGTATATATAATTATATATACTATATAATATATATATATATATAATATATATAAATATATATATATATATATATTATATATATATATATTATATATATTTATATCATTATATATATATATATAATATATATATAACTATATATATATATATAGTATATATAAACCTTTTTTTCATTGTGTTAATACACTACTGGTTCTTGTTAATGCTAAGTGTGATTTTTCTTTGCATATGAACAAAACGTTTTTGTCACACAGTTCCAAAAAACTCTATCTACCCAGTCCACTGACTAAAGGGGCGCACAAAATATAAGTCGCTGGGGGGCGCAACTGACCTTAGTACGCACTGATATATATATATATATATATATATATATATACATATATATAATATATATAATATATATACTATATATATATTATATATTTAAATATATTATATATATATATATATATTATACTATATATATATATATATAACTATAATATATATATATATATATATTATAATATACTATATATATATATAATATTATATATATATATATATATAGTATTATATAATATATATTATATATATATATATAGAAGTAGAAGGGGTTAATAGACCCATTTTTCACAAACAACAATCGTTCACAAGCACATCTCAACAGTTTACGAAGCTATGAGTAACTGAAGGCGCCTTTGTACGCTTGCAAGAGTCAAAGTTCCGTTGTTGCAGACGTACAAAGCCAAACCTGTTTCTTATGCGTCGCATTTGCGAGAAAGAATGTAAGGAATTTTGGCCCACAAGCGACTCGTTCTATTTGGTTTAAATAAAACGTATTTGCGTTATTTTGATATTAATTTAAAAATATCTTAATTAAAAATGATGGGATACGTTTTTGAATTAAAAAGGACTGTAAATAGTTACCACATAGCTATAATATAGCTCTATATATATAGTATATATATATATATAGTATATATAGTATATATATATAATATATATATATATATATATATATGTAATATTATATATACTATACTATATATAATAATATATATTATAATATATATATAATATAATATTTATATATATAGTATATATATATATAAAGGTGGGCATATATATATATATAACTAATATATATACTATATATATATTATATATATATATATATAATATATATTATATATAATATATATATATATATAATATATTATTATATAGGTGGCATTACACGCGGTTTAAAGCGTTAATCCGTTAATTAACTCATTAATTTTTTCGTTAACTTTAACGGTTTCGTTAATTTCGAAAAGAAGTAAAGGACTATTAACGAGTTACATTTGTGGATTAACGTTAACGAGTTAAAATTTTCCCCTAATCCGTTAACCGTCTACCTTAATTCGAGGTTATTAAAACTATTTTCTTATTCAGATTTTATAATTTATTAGATTCCGATTTTGATAAGAGATAAACTTTTTTTTTTCCAAAATTTACTTTAAAACCCTTCTCAACTCTCACTTCTTAGACCATCGGAATCTCATCTCTTCCGATTACCAGTACGGCTTTTGGTGTTCAGTCTACTGGCGATATACTTTCCTATTTAACCGATTTATGTTTTTTCGCTTTTAGGAACTACGGGGAGACTTGCGTAGAGGCGCTTGACATATCCAAAAGCATTTGACCGGGTATGATGGCACGCATTTCATTGCTTCCAAGCTCCCCTTCTTTGGGTTTCCTCCCTCTTTGCTTACTTATTTGGCCTAAGCTTTCTTTCAAGTCCGCTAAACATCGGCTTGCTGATTGAGTGGGAGTCGGACTTCTTCTTTTTCTGTCTATAGTGGTGTTCCTCAGGGTTTCGTCTTATCTCCTACTTTATTTCTTTACTTTTTCATTAATGTGATCTTTCACCTGCACATCTAACTCTATCCACTCACATGCCAGATGACTCGACCCTTTCATTCTTCAATTCATTTCAATTCTGCTCCATCTTTTACTTCTTAAATGCTTCTCGTCTAAATCTTTTCCGATCTTCTATTTCTCGCCTTGATCTAGATAGAATTTGTGGGTGGGGTCGTCTCCAACCTTTGAATTCAGATCTTTTAAAAAACCAACTCTACAAATCTCCCATCTCTAAAAACCTTCTTAACTTTCCTAGTCCTTTCGAGCGGTTCTCTCGTCTTTCCTTTTGACAATATAAACATCGCCTTGGCCTTGATCATAAACAAAAAATATTTTGGAAAACCTCACATCACAAACGGTTGTGGCGGCCTCAAAGAAACTGGAGTTCTGTTTAGACTGCGATACTTTTTTTCCTTTTCTCAGTTACTCCAGCTATACAAGGGTCTCATTCCCCCTTGTATAGAGTATTGTTCTCATATCTGGGGGGCTCTGGGTTCACCCGGCTTTTGGACAGGTCCGAGTTAATAGCCCAAAAGGCTCTATATTAAACTGTTATGTTACTTTCCAAGTTCACTTGACCCTCTATCTTTGCGCGCGATGTTGGTGCTTTATCTCTTCTATAAGTTATGCAGCGGCAGGTGTTCGAAGGAACTTACCAACTCGCGTACCACCACCTTTAATACGCCCTAGTAGCAACAAGGGTGCGTATCTGTGCACAGTTTTGTGTAGATATTTTGTAACTCCAGGCCAGTTCGCCGGCGGTGCTTGCTTCCTTCCCTTGCCAACCACTGTTCTGTGGGAACTCTCCTTCCATAATTCTGGTTTCTGCTGAATTTTAATCTCCCTCACTTTAAGGGCCTTGCGTCTATCGTTCAATCTGGGCGTAATTTGCGCTAGCGGTTGAAATTTTGGCGTGCAACACCCCCTTCCTTGAATAGGGCTCTGCCAGTGAGTTGTGGGATAACTTAAAAAAAACATTATTTTAATTCTTTAACGTTAACGAATAACGTTAACTTCCGCTACATTCTTTACGGATAAACGCTTTAATGATTAACGCCGTTAATTTTTTTGGTTAACGATTAAGAATTAACGGCGTTAACTTTCTCATTAACCGGTGTTGCCCACCTTTGTATATAATATATTATATAATATATAATATATAGTATATATAATATATATAAATATATATATATATAATATATATATTATATATATATATTATATAATGTATATATATATAGTTATATTATACTATATATATATATATATAATATATCATATAAATACTATATATATATATAATTACAGCATCTTTAGGGGTACAACTTAGAATTATTTTTCGTCTTTAGGGGTACGCGATCAAAAAACAGTTTGGAGACCACTTTATAAGCACGTCTAAACGCTATTCCTGAAGCCGCTAAATATTATCTTAATTATATATATATATATATATATATAATATCTATACTATATATATATATATATGATATATATTATATATATATATATAATATACTATATAACCTATATATACTATACGACTAGTATATATAATATATAAACCTATCATAAGTCATATATTAGCCAACGACGTGCTGACCGTTAAGCCAGTCAAGCCAGTCCCAACCACTCCTCGGTTCGGTCGGCCCGATGAATGTAGTCTACAGAAGATTTTACTCTTCATCAGCGGACGCATCTCGAACTACTGGAACTCCGCGTTGACTGACGTTAAAACCAGTAATCCGGTCGCCGCCTTATCCACTTCACCAGCCATCTGCCCACGTCCTCCAAAAGAACGGCTTCTCAGAGTGGATGTCAGTTGTTCTATAAGCACCCGGTCTTCTTCATCCCATTTAATTGCTGTATTTTCCCACTTTTGGATTTATATAGACAATGAATAAAATTCAATTAAATCACATCCCATAACTTGCTGTAGTTTTCCATTTTGATCCTATTACTAGTAATGGAATAAAATTCAATAAATCACTTAAAAAAATTAATACCAAATCGAACTTAGAAAAGTTGATTTACAAAAGTTTCAATATTTCGCTTGACGTCAAGCGAATCTCAAAAAATCCAATGAAAAATCCAAAAAATTTCCAAAAAATCATCAAAAATCACCAACCCTGATAAATTGTAAACGGACTCTTTCCTTAAGTCGAAAATGAGTTATTATTTTGTTAAGTGATGTTATTGAATATTATTTATTCTATTATAATATCAAATATGGAAAAATTCAGAAACGGATCTTTTTCAGATTTCGTGACGTCCACACGAAACATTATAAATTGTAACACAAACTTTCTTTAAGTTCCGATATTAGTCGATTATTTTGACAAGTTGATATTATTCAACTCTATGTAAATCAAAATCTTAAAATAGTGGCATATTGAGGTCGTATGACCACAATTGAACCCAACTCAATCACCAACACTAAGAGGGGACGGACCTTTGTACGAATTATTTGTAAATATTGATAAATATTTACATCAGAAATAAAAAGAAACCTGTTTTGTGAAAACATGATCCGCTTTGTTGACAATTAGAGTTAAAGGTACAAGCTGAATTCATCAGTTTATAATACTTATTATTTTTTTTTTATTTCTATTGAAGTTAAATCACTTAATATATAATATATATTATATATAATATAATATATAATATATATCACTTATATATATTATATATATTAAGAACTAGTATATATTATTATATATATATCCTATATTATATACCTAGTATATACCTTATCATATATATATATATATCGCCTACTATATTATAACATAATAATACTATATTATTCAGAACAATCCAATTTTATTCCTGTACTTAAACCTTACTATTGTTTGCTATAAACTATTTTTTAGCAATTGTTGAACTGGCTGGTTTTTTAAAAATGCTTACAAGAGTTTTCAGAATATTTTTCAAGTATTTTCTAACACTGTTTTGGTGTTTTGGAGACTTTCTTGAAAAATATATTTTGTTTGGCAACACCAAAAGTTTTTTTTGAAACTTAAAACACGACACCCGGCACTTGAAATTTAACAGTCTTTTGAATAAATCGTGAGTTGGTATAGCTCTCCGATCCCTTTGTAGCATTACGCTATTTTAAAATAATATATATTAAACTAAGTATTTCATTTTTATTATTTAACATTAGTTCTAGTTAGGCCTAAGTATTTTTGCCTTATTAAAGATAGAGGAACCGTTCTAAGAAAACTTATGTTAAGGTCTCTTTTTCCAAGCTGGTCCTAACCCTTTATATTCAGAATTAGCAGGACTAGCCGTTAGGTCTATTCTATCTTTTCTGTTTTATTCTAACACTTCTCTAGCCTCTAAATCCCTTATACCTTACTTTAAGTTTTTGAACCGAGTACTCAGGATGGCATTCTATATGTTAGGCCTTAAACTAGTATTAACGCAACACTTACTTTTATTGATTTAACTGTTTAAAGCCTCTCAAAACAAAAAGGGCAAACATCCTCAAGTTAATAATTCTGGAAAACCCAAAACTTTACAAGCTAATTTGAATTTAATAGATTATCAATGGTAAATGTTATAATTGCTTTTTTGAAAATCTAACTAGTTAGGCTAGGACTTCCTCATATTGAGGTAGAGCAGTTTTTACTCAACTGCTGTGATGCATATCAGAGAATTTTACTTATGGTAAATTCTCAATAACTTTCCAAGAATTTTAAAACGAGAGAACGTCAGCATTAATTGCAATCTTATTATGCTCCCAGCATGCTATTTAATTTATAACTCCACCCTGCATATATAGCTTATACTGCGGAATTTTCCTTGATTCACTTGGATGCGTTGCCTATACTTTGAGTGAAATTATAACGTAGTTGTTCTTTTTTCGAGAAATATATAAGATCTCACTTAGTCATTGTTTTTATATTATCACTATGGGCTGATATGGAAGAATGCCAGTTACTTAATAATCTTCACATTGTAGAACGAGACGATTTAAAAAGAAGGATGGAGGCAATTATAGCTAGATTAAGAACTAGCGGTAGTCCCACTCTTTTATTAAAGATAAAATATCTGAAATTAAAAGGTTATTTTAAAGTCTCTTGGAGAAGACAGAATTAAAAAGATTTTGTCACCAAATCATACTTAAATTAAAAGTCTTAATAATTTTATGTAAATATATATATAAGTAACGAGTTATGTTTGATTCGATAATCTAGATTAGCAAGAACACAATTGCTCACTTTATCTTGCACAACTTAAGCAAAGCCCTAATACTCCTTCTAGTTGCTAGTGACAGACTTCTGTAAACCACCCTTTTACTAAACTCTACCTGTCAGGCCCGAGACATATATATGTATCTCGATTATGAACGGTTTTCTGATTATAGACCTTTTCTATAGTCGAGTGCCCCCTCCAATCATCAGATAGGGAAGTTTGCAGAGTCGATGAAGGCAAGATTAAAATTAGTCATTCTACCGTTTCTTTGTCTAAGTCTACAAGCTGTAATAAATTCAATCTCATGTGTTTATAGCAACGATGACGAGAGAAAGCTCCGCTATACATTTGATAAGGCTTAATCTGGGAGATGTGCCTATGAAGCACCATGATTAAACAATTTTAGTCCTTGAAGGCGCTAAATTACACCCATTAGCTTTAGATATTACTAAAAAACATGGCGAATTTCTCGACAGAGATTTCATAGTAGTAATACAATAATCTGTTAGGCTATATAAGACCTTTCTCCTCCTTCTTGAAGAAATTTAGCTGAAGGTTAAATCTCTTTCTTAATGAGTGTAAGGGCTTTAGACCTTACGACCTAAAGTCCTATGGGTTAGATTCCTTGCCCTAATACTGCAGGGTTTTAAAATGATTTAGTTTCGCTCGTAGTTAAAATTACAATTACCGTCCAACTGGTTTGTCAATTTATTTAATCGATTATAAACTTCTAACAATATTACCCTTAGTATACAAATGATTGTGTGAGAATTCGTTCTACCTCAAATGAAACGCTTGGAGCTACATTGCAGAGGTCACAGCCAAGCATGATTAAGAATAGCTTTAGGAATAATAAATTTGGCAGACACAAGAGTAATTATCTATAACCCTAATAATAAATAATGGCCTTAATATTAATAACTTTAGACATATCAATAAGCATTGCTAGTGGTTGGTCAAAACCAAGGGCCATATTTATAATGAAAAGAACTCCACCTCCAACTTGGTCTCGTAAAGGGTTACCCTTGAAAACTTTAAGACTACCCAAAAGTGCTTGTCACTCCAAATCTAAATGTTCCCTTTTAGAAGCCAAGCAGACTAACTTCAGCTGTTCCCGTGTAAAGTTTCACGATGGTAGGTCATGGTAGCTTCAAGAGCTGTCAAGCAGCAATACCATGTCCATCTTACCACAGACATTGAATCTAGGCGTAGCAAACCGAACACCCCCCACTGCGATCCCAGCTGCATATTTGTAAGGTTTTTATTGCGTCGAGTGACCCAAGCATGCTACTGAAGAATGTCCGAGTAGGTAATCAAGGGTGGCTTTTTAGATTACGCTTGCATGTATTGTAAACTTTTTACTCATATTTCTGCTTTATGTACAAAGGGTATGGGCCATGATCTACAATATACACTCTTCAAAGCCAGCGTCGAAAAACTATGGTACCCTATACTTTAGCATTAATTTTCTAATAGGGGCAGCTGAACCAAAACTCACTCCTCCTCCCCAATTTATTAGAAATTCTACTTGATCTCGCAAGGGTTATAAACAATGCCGTTTGTTTAGCTTCTTTTTTAGACCCTGGTCCGGAACGTAGGAGTCTATGTTAGTTCTAAGATTTAGCAGGGCAGCTATTTAGACTTGGAAACTTTGTCGTTATCAGCATTTAGCTATCGCAACAATACATAGTTTTCATTTCCATTCGAAAGAATCATAAACCTGTTTCTCTCTATAGCTCTTTGTGTATGTTGATGCCTGGGCAGAAACCAAGTTCTCCCATTTTGCGGTTTGCTCATTGGACTGAGTCCTTTGATATTACAGCTTTGAAAGTACCTGGGTTTTAAAGAATAGCTTTTAGAGAATATTAAATTAAACCTTGGGCACAGGTTAAGCTTCTACTTGAGTGAATAGACAATGGTTAGTGAGGATTTTGTGCTAGCCATATTGCAACACATTGCATTTAATTGGCGTACTAGATTGTGTTGACAATTATTTGCCCACCCTTTATCATTTGAGGAGAATGTTATGAAGATGGATGCTTGTTTTAAAGATGGGTCAGGCATATTGTACCATTTGGTGATATTTAAAAATTTTCTATTACCACTGACCAAATTTGATATAATTCGACATGTGCCTCTCTTAATAAGATATTGGCAGGGTTTGCCCTTTTCGTCCCACGAAAATACCTTGTCCTCATTCCTCTCTTGTTAATCAGGTTTTAAGTCCTTCCGCCTCATACTTTAATCCATTGACAAGTATTTTTGAGGACAGTGTAGTAGAGCATGGTCTTGATAATATATTTACTCTTGAAAGCCTCGGTATTTTAGATGTTAATGAAGATATGGCTAAAGCCGATATTTTGCAAGTTTCAGAATTTAACAAAAACATAGTTTTTAAAGATAATCACTACTATGTGAAACTTCCCTGGAAGGAAACCATTGACCTGGTTCCTTCTAATCATATTGTTGCCCGTAAAGTCCTTGACCGAGTTGTCTCTAACTTGCATTATAAAAATTTGTTTGATGATTATGGCAAAGTTTTTAGCCAACAGTTGACTGATGGTATTATTGAGAAGGTGGATATAAACCCTTCAGAATATGCAAAATTTATTTTCATTCCCCATCGGCCTGTCCTAAAGACTGAGGCTCAGGTTACGACCAAAATACGCCCAGTTTTCAATTGCTCTTTAAAAACCAACCTTAAATTGCCTTCTTTGAATGAAGCTGCCTACCCAGGCGTTGACCTAATGTCCTCACTCCTAAAATTAATACTGAAATTTAGATGTAATAAATATGTCATCCTTGCTGATATAAAGCAGGCCTTTCTTGCTATTAAATTACTTACTGAAGAGGATAGGAATAGATTTTGTTTTTTCTGGGTAGAAAATGGCAAAATTGTCACCTACCGCTACACCACCTTGGTGTTTGGTTTTGTTAGCAGCCCTTTTATTCTCCATTTTGTCATGAAACCACCATGCTCTAAATTTCCAGCATGATTTATGCTTCCTTAGTCACTGTCTTACGCAAGCTCAACTTTTATGCATAGATAATTTTCCCTTTGGATTGTAAGGCCAATAATCATTTCTAGAATTAGGCTACAATTTATAAAGGAAGCACTCGTGATAGAGACCATGAGGGTTGGGAAAGCGAACGTGAAAAACAAGCTCGTGTTATTTCTTTCCCAAAAAACGGTTTTTTTTCATGAAAAACACACTCATGCCTGAAAAAACAACCAAAGTACTAAAAATCGTCTTTTTCGTTTTTTTCAATTATGTGTGGAATTTACATGTTGAACAATCTTATAGTTATAAACATTTTAGCCTAATAATGCTCTTACATGTGACATTTTTTGGTTCTCACATTTCCCTACAACGGTGGCAGCCCCTGAGTCTGTGTTCAAAATTTTTTATGAGTTTTCCATAATTTTGTTTTCATGATTCTGAAACTTTGATATTCATTAAATATTTATTGTTTGTGGCACTTCCATTATGTTTTCTTACAACTTGTCTCAGTTTTCTGAGTAACATTTTTTATCCAATTTATCTCACTGGCCAACAAAGATTTTGCGGCAAAACATTTGAAGTCATTTATAGGTAACTTGTTGCCCTGATCCCGAATATGACCTCCGTTTTCCCTAGATTGGTTCTAGTTTTTGAGATACAGGGTTGTCACAAAAATACATTAAATACCAACAATCACCTATGTGGTTACGTTAACATAATCACAAAGAAAAAAACACGAAACGATTATACCTATTCAAATTGTTAATAGAGATAAGTAATTAAATGCTAATAGTGGGTCAAAACATCAATTCAGTACAATGGAAATCACAATTAATGCATTAACAAATCGCTGCTATATGATTGTGCTTCACTGTGCTGCAGGAATAGTGGACCAATCATGCTTGGAAAGAGGCTCCAACAATAGTCTTGCCGTATCAATGTGTTGTATCGCCATCTTCCTGGTATCTTTCTTCCTCACCTTGATATTCTTGATGGAACCTCTCTCCCTTGTCCTCACTATGAACATCCTAGTTATCCGGAAAACCGATTCTAAGTTGACTAGTAGAAAAGTGAACTTTTTATGCCCAGATAGCATATCCAATTTTTGGAAGTTCTGAAAGCCTTTTTCTGTACGAGTTCTAGCATAGCTTGGCAGATGTTATGGTTGCCCAAAAAATGTTCTGAACAGCCCAAGACAAAACTTTTTCCAGGCAGATGCTTCAATATCAGTCATGGAATTTATGAATTTGTCATCCTTGGATTTGGCGAATTTGAGGGCGCTAAAGATTCCAGCTTTGATTTTCTCCATACTCAACCCTGGAAAAAAAATCTGGCCATATATTTGAACATTCACCATCTTTGTCTAGGGCCCTAAACCAAATTGGCTTCATCGAGTCCTAGTCTGATGCCTGGGAGTGGCTGGGGAAAATAATTTTTCCCTTCGTCAACCAGTGTTTCGTAATGATATTTTGAATGCACCATACAGTCATCATTGCTTCCTTAGCAGGCCATTACACCACTTTTTCTCAGTGGTCTTCTTTAGCCCTCTTCTATCCCACAAGCATATGAAACCAGGGTACTTAGTATATCCGATTTGCTGCCCAAGTAAGATGTTGACCATCTTCAAACCAACGCATATAGACCACTGGTGTTCATTATATCTAAGCTTCTGCAAGATCATTCTTATATTTTCATATTCCTCTCAGTTTTGTGGAGTGACCTATTGGAATGATGCATAACTATTGCCATGTACATAAAAACAACACTTCAAGCTTCTCGTTGAACTATCCAAAAACAATCGCCAATCTTCTGGTCGGTATTTATAGGTAACCCCATTTGGAGTAAGAGTCCAGGGATGTTCCTACGAGCTACTTTACTAGGTCTTCCTTCTTCAATCGAAATATAGGAAGAAGTAGCTACCTACCTCCTCATTGTCCGAAAAATAGTTATTTGACATTCGGCCGAGACAGTTCTTTTTCAACTTAAGTTAGTATTGCAAAGCTCAGGAATCTTGTAGCTTGAGAGGAGTCTCAACTCGTACCGTACTAATCATTTGATCTCTCCTGCGGACGGAGAACTGTTGCTGTTGTAGACAGGTACTTCTCTTCATATTATACCACTCATCTGCCACACCAAATCCTGCGATATCTCTTCATCAGACACTCGCCTAGGTCACATGGCAGTATAGTGGAACACTGGTATGGGGACATCGTCAGAGTGTGGTGACAGGTCGCCTTGCTGATTCCAAATCCGGAAACCCCAAATTTACGTTTCTTGTAACGATTGATACCTTCACATTAACCAACAAAAATAACAGTCACCTTGGTGATTCTTTGGCTCCCGCCATACCATAGGCACACCAAATTTTAAACCTTTTCTTCGTCCATTTTTCCACTTGACGTAGATTTTCGACAAACGTTTTACAGACCATATGAGGAGCCAAAGACTACTTATGTTGGTCTCCGAGTTTCATTCCAAAGTATGCCAGATATGCTTGCTTCACAAAGTTAGTAATATTTCTTCTTTGGTTCTCCTGGCAATATTCACCAAAGATGTAGCAGAATACATTGGGGTTATTCAAACCGCGGCTCTTCGTGAAGTACTTCATAGTGTTCGAAAATAGAAAAAAATAAAGTATATATAAAGATAAGCCCCTATATCTCAAGATTGGCTCCAGTATCTTGAGATACAGGGGGTTCCAAAGATATTGTATAAGAGTAAATCTGGGAACACCCTGTATCTCAAGAACTGGAGCAAATCTTGGAGGAAAACTAATTTCATTTCTGAAATCAGCACACCCGAAATACTATAAATTCGATAAAATATCCTTGGCAGCCAAAAAAAAAAAATTTTTTTTTTGTTGGCCAATGTTATTTAATCCAGAGTTTTAAAAAAATGCCATGTGGCAAAAAAAGTTCGTCGTGACTGTCCTTTTTTAAGGAAATTAAAAGGTAGCAAAAGCCCTCGCATGAAATATAGCTAATTTTGTTGTGTAGACGTTGCAAAACTAGTATTTATTGCTCATAATCTAGAACTAGGAAATTCTTAAAATTTGAAAACGGAGAGAGATGATTATGCTAAGGCAGCTAAGCTTAAGAGCCCTGGTTACCGCCCCTGCTCCTTCACCACTGTCATTCTCACACGATACTTCATAAGCGACTGAGATATCAGACTCATCAGTCATATCAAAATTAAATGTGGCTGTTCACGCTGATGAGCCAGTGATAATGAGCTTGACAGTAGTCACAGCACAAGGAGTGAGTACTAAGTAGTGACTGGGGTCTGGGCAGTGGGGACTAGTGATTAGTGAATCAAAAGTTGTTGCATATTCCAAAGCCAATATTAATTTAGTTCATTCACTCATCCTCCTTCATTTACAATCTTGGTATAATTTTTAATTTCAATATTTTTATTATTTCATTTGCATCACTTAAGTCACTTTTGAGTTTTGTGTTATTCAGATATTCTATAAAATATTAATATTACATTAATATTAAAAGTAAATTATAAATATGATTATATGATACAAATGTAAAATAGCTACATAGTTAAATTAGTAAGTAGAAGCCTACAAACAGCGGTCTGCAGGCTACAACCTACTGTAAATTGTAATGAAAACAATTGATAAAATATAAGAGAAAGGTAGTTCTTCTATTTTATAAATCATAATGGAATATTTGTTCAATTTCAAGCTATTCCTTATATTGTGAAAACAACTGAAAAATACTCAAGTGAAATATCATATTAGCCTCTTTATACTTTTAAAAATACATTTAATGAAAAAAATGAAAAAAACTGAAAAAACGGGAAAAAAACATGTTTTATTCCTGAAAAAAACACGATTTGAAAAAAACGGTTTTTTTCCCAACCCTAGTGAGAATGGATGAAGCTTCCTTTAAACTTAGAAGTTGGAATTCTAACTTGCCAAAGTTAAATTCTATGTTTTGAAAGCGGATGGCAGATGCTGGCATGTTGCCCGGAAGAGAAAGTCTTAGGTTATAGATATCATTTGGAAAATGATAGCCTAAATGTGGCGACAGTTGATATTAACCTAGAGGCTAATACTAAAAGGCAAATTTTGTCAGCAATTTACTCTGTTTTTGACCCTTTGGGGTTAATCTTACCTTTAACAGTTAGTGGTAAGAAATTGATGAGGGACATATGGGGTTTGAGTCTTAAAGTAGATTGGGATACTGTCCTAGATCCTAAAATTATAACTGAGTGGAAAAGGGTTGCTTTTTCTCTTAATAAGGCTTCTGAATTATCTTTTAGGAGAATGGCCCTTGATAACGACAAGGTTTATGGTTTGCATGTATTTTGTGACAGCTCAAAAACATCTTATGGATTTATAGTATATGCATGCTGTGATAACATTTCTGAATTAGTCTTTTCTAAGGCTAAAATGGCCCCTTTGAAGGAGTTGAGCATCCCTTGCCTTGAACTTATGGCTGTTGTGCTTGCATTTAAGTGTTTGCCCAGCATTTTGTCTTCCTTTGAAGATATTAATTTTAAATTTTTAAATTTAGTTGTAGATGCCCAGGTAGTGCTTTCCTGGCTGTTAACAAATAACCCTAAGTGTAAATCAAAATTGGTTAAAAATAGGCTTAAAGACATTGAACTTGCCAAAAATGAAATACTTTCTGAATTTAATTTGCCTATATATTTCAGGTATACTGATACCAACAGCAATCCTGCTGATTTATTGACCAAAGGTGTATCATTTAAAAAATTTATTGAAATTAAAAAATTCTGGGTGAATGGACCTCCATTCTTGTCTAATGATTTTAAAAATTGGCCTACACATGAGCTGTTGAGCATTCCCCCTGAGTGTAAACTTAAGTCCTTTGTACATTGTACTGTGACTAATACTGTTGATGATGTCTTAGACATTGAAAGGTTTTCACAGTTTGATAAGTTGATTAAGATAACTACTTATCTGTTTAAATTTAGGTATATTAAAGTGGTGGAAGCTGATCCCGCCAAATGTGCTGTACTTTACTGGATTAGGCGTATGCAGCTTGCATGTTTTGGAAAAGAAATTAGTTTTCTCAAAACTAATGATGATTCTCAGCCTATTCCCTCTCTTGTTAAAAACCTAGATCTATTTTTGGACGATGATGAAATTCTCCGCTCCCATGGGAGGATTTCTAAGTCTCTTCATTTTAGTTTTGATATTTGTAATCCCATTTTACTGGGCAAAGTACACCACTTCACCCGATTGATTATTTTGAATGCTCATTCCCAAGTTCAGCATCTTGGGGTACAAACTACTTTAAACTATGTTAGAAATAAAGGGTTCTGGATCCCTCAAGCCAGACAAGCTGTTAAAAATACCCTGTCTTCCTGTTTCTTATGTAAGAAATATAATGCTCTCTGCTACAATTATCCCAAACTTACCAACTTGCCAAAAAAACAACTAACTTTGATCAAACCTTTCCATCATTTGTGGGACGTTGATTTCACAAGTCATGTTTCTGTTTAAGAGCACAGAAAAAGGAAGGAGGAGTACAAAATGTAATACTTTTTTAACTTGTGTTGAACAATTAGGGCCTTACACCCCGATGAGCTTGTCCTGACATGTCACCAGAAGAAACTTTTCTACTTGCCTTTTCAAAGGTTCTGCCTAATGCAGATTACACTATTCCTTCTCAGCCTGTCTCTTGAAAAATGCCTCGAGCATTTGGAAAATCAGGAGATATCCTGAGAATAGTAATGTATTTTATTCCAAGAAATTTTGTGATCACCTTACTAGGTATCACATTAAGGCATATTAAAATTCCTTCTTTATTCTGCGTTGATTGCGAGCAGCTTGGGAAAGGCTTATTAGGACTGTTAAAAATGTTTATATAAAACTGTGCAAACTTAAAAAAGCCTTTACTTATTGTTCGAAACGTACTGACCACTTTATTCTCTGTTCAAGACGCTATAAATTCCAGACCTCTCACTTATAGGTCTTCTGAAAATGATTTAAACATCATTACTCCCAATTCCTTTCTGAAAATGCACTCTAATTCGGCTCTTGTCTTTAGAGACTTGGAAGATCCATGTCTGGATCAGCAACTTATAACCTTTGAAGAATTCAAAAGGCTATGGTATGAAGAGTATTTGTTGAGTCTCAGAGAGCATAGTAGAAACTTGTATCAGAGTCCTTGGACTAATCGTATAAAGTGTGGTGATGTTGTACTTATAAAACTGCCCAACAAACCTAGACCCTTCTGGATGTTGGGAAGGGTCATAGAAGTGGTTATAGGCCATGATAAAATTATTAGGTCAGTAAAAATTAAACAAAGCAATGGTAAAACTGTTCATCATCCTATTTGCAACCTGTATCCAATGGAATTGTCTATAACCCACTCTGGGGCAAATCAGAGTGAAAGAAGGGATGATATTGACAATTCTACTGAAGAAGTTCTTAATACTTTTCCTACTCCTCCAGTTGCTAGGAGTAGGCAGTCAGGTGTTGAGAAAAGACCTGCAAGGAAGGCTGCTGTGAAGTTCAGGAAATTCCTGAAAGAAAAGCTGGATGATTTGTAAATAATAGTTTCCTTTTAGAATTAAGTTAGATTTAGGGTTTAGTTTGTATTGGCTTGTTATATGGAGCTTAAACTTTGTAAATATGTTTGATTTGCTCTATAATTAGTATCAGGGATGGCACGGAAAAAAATCAATTGATTTTTTCAATTGATTTTTTCACTTGATTTTTTGCTCAAAAATTTGTTTGACATTTTGAAAAATCAATTTCCCCTTTAATTCCCTGCCCCAGCAAATTGATTTTTTGCTGGGCGGAGGATATTTTAGAAATATTTTATTCCTGTATTCAAACTTACTGTGTTCCGCTATTAAACTATTTTAAATTGAACTTGGGGTTTTTTAAAAATGCTTACAAGAATTTATAGAATATTTCAAAGTATTTCTAACACTGTTTTGAGTGTTTGGAGACTTTCTTTGAAAATATATTTTGTGTCGCGTGCGCGCAACAGCAAAATAGTTTGTTTGGGATAACTTCAAAAACGAAACAACAGTGTGATTTCGGCGACTTTGCAAACTTTAACAGTCTTTGCGAATAATCGTGAGTGGTATAAGCTCCGATTATCACTTTTGTAGGCATTACCGCTATTTTAACTAAATATGATTAAACTACACGGTATATTTACATTTATATTGTGACTTAATTTATAACTTTAGTATCTAGTGAGGCCTAAGTACTTTTGTTGCGTCCATTAATTAAAGATAGAGGAACCTGTAGTCTAAGATAATAATCTTATGTAAGGTCTCTTTTTATTTTCCAACGGGCTGGTTCCTAACCCTCTAATATATTCAAGCGAATTTAGACAGGACTAGCAGTACTAGGGTCTATTCCTATCTTTTTGCTGTTTTTAATCTAACATTTCTCTAGCCTTTAAATCCTTATACCTTACTTTAAGTTTTGAAGCGCGGGTAGTATCTCAGGATGCATTCTATTGTAGGGCCTAAACTATAAGAACGCAACTACATATTATTGCATTTGAATTTGAAGCCTTCAAAAAAAAAAGGCAGAGATCCAAGTATACATTCTGTGGGAATTCACTACCACTAAAAGCTAACTTTACATTTATAAAATTTAATGGTCGACGCTCCTTGAACCTTAATTGATCTCTTTTGTTGAAAATTTACTAGTTAGGCTAGACTTCCTCATATTTGGGTAGAGCAGTTTACTCAACTGCTGTGATTGCATATCAGAGAATTTACTTCATGGTAAATTCCTCAATAATATGTAGCTATATACTATAGTATATATATGATATAATTAATCACCTATATATTATATTATATTATAAGGTATTATATAGTATATATATAGTATACATGAATATATATAACGCAACTATATATAATATAATAGCTATATATATCTATATATATATAACCTAAACTTTTAAATTCATTTGAAACAGAAGCACTGTAGCCCTAACCTAAAACCTTTACCCTTACCCTAACCTTAACCTAACCTAACCTAATCTAACGTAAAGGAAACGTTACGTAACGTAACGCGAAACCTAACCGTAAGAAAATAAAAATTGTCACCATAATCTAATTCTAAACTATCATACCTACTATATATATATATATACCTATGATTTTTAGGTTCAGCACATATATTATGGATAACTGTTTAATCTAAACTATAAGTCTTTAATTGTCTTATAGCTTTTTCGCCCCCCTCATGCAACTTAATGCCCAACATATATAATATATATAGTGTATATATATACCTTTGTAATAATATATAATATATATAGTAATATATATATATATATACTAAATAATATATATATATATATATACTATATAATACTATCATATTTTAAATATTATATCAATATATATAATAAGAGCAAAATTTCCTTTAAACGCTAATGAACTCGCGTAAAAATAAACACATTTCTACCAAATACCTTCCTTATTAAATATTTATATATTATATATATATATATATATATATATATATAATATATATATATATATATATATATATATATCATATATATATATATATATATATTCATATATATAACTATATATATATATATATAATATATACAGAGGGAGTACGTGCTCAATCGTATATACTGCGGGAAAGTCATGAAATAGATGGAGTTCCTCAAATCTCTCTCGCCCCCCACCCTTCACCCTCAAGAATATTGTACGGTCTATGCGTCGACTTTTTGCGCCGCAGCCTCGTCCGGAGGAACCCTCCGAGGACCTGTCAGGATTTTTTTTACATTTCTCACGCAATGTTTCTCTTTTTTTCTCATTCTGAGGCATCTTTCCATGCACATGCCTCAGCACTTCTTCTAAAAGCCGGGGACATAGAGAGCAACCCTGGACCAGGAACTTGGACGTGTCCAACCTGCAGCTGGAAGACGAAACTCTATCAGTAGTATATACGGCACGTTCGGCAGATGCAGATTTGTTCTAAATCTGGCAACCTAAGCATTTTTGGCTCTTTTTTAGCATTTGACCAGATTGTATATTTTTTCCCGCTGAGTCCGATTTTGATGTTTGAGACCGCGTTCGCAGCAATTTCACGCGTTTTACCGCAAGTTCCCGCGTTTTTCTGGACTTTAAGGGTTTTTAACGCTTGAAATGTCAAATTAGTGGTTTTCGGGACCGGCGAGGCGTTTTCCGAGGTTTTGGAACCGGACAAACCAAGTCAATGGCTGACATGACTTGAAATTTTTCTGAGATCGTTAGATTTTAACGCTTGAGGTGTCAAATTAGGGGTTCCTGAGGTCGGGGAAGTCATTGTTGAGGTCGGTGAAGCATTAGGAGCAGGGAATCTAAGTCAAATACCGACATGATTTGGATTTTCTCTAAAATCGTTAGATTTTAAGCTTGATGCGGCAAATTAGGGGTTTCTGAGGCGTTTAGAGCAGGGAATTCAAGTCAAATGCCGACATGACTTGGATTTTCTCTAAAATGGTTAGATTTTTACGTTTGATGGGCCAAATTATGGGTTCCGGAGGTCAGTGAGATCAATTTTGAGGTCAGGTCGACCGATATTTGAGTTTTTAGAAGGCTAGGAACAAGTCTTATAACTCACATTTCTCTTTTCCCCTCAGTTTAGGGGAGTTCTAGTTGACGTATACCCCTCAAATTTGTTACCCATCTGGTGATAACAAAATCGCATCGTAGATGAGGTTATGTATTCACGCACCTCCAGGAGGGGGTGCTGGCCCCTCCAAATAGGAAAAGGCTTGCAGATAAATGAAATTTAGAGAGTGCGTAGAAGATGAATGAATTAGAGTACGTAGCTTGAATTAAGTACCGGATCAAATGAGCCGGTACGGTGAGGTGCAGTGCCGAGTTAGTAAACATTAGTTTAATAATACAATATTGGTATCAATGTATATGTGTATAAGGAGGTACAACTTGATTATGAGGGATTCAAGTCCCTAATAGATGTCTAGGGACCCTCCCACTCGCCCTAAAGCAGTAAATAAGTAAATCAAACCACCCAAGCCAACCCTCCCACCCATCCATGATCTATTGATTCAAGTTATATTTTTTGTATCATTTTTTATAAACATGACAAAAATAAGTTCGTTGAATAAAATTTTTATTTATTTTCAAATTTTATTACTTTTTATTTTATTTTTATTTTTCTTAAGAATTATTTTGTTTTAAAACTTTTTTTTTTTATGAATTTATTTATTTTAATTTTATTTATTTTAAAAAAATTATTGTTTTAAACATTTTTTTACAAATTTTATTTATTTTCAAATTTATTTATTTAAAAAATATATATTTTTTTAATTTTTTTATTTTTTTTTTTTTTTTTTTTTTTTTTTTTAAAACATTTTGATTTTTACTAAAGTTATTATTCATTTTATGCTTATCACGTAAAAAAATTACGTTTTATTGACCCTAAAGCAGCAAATCAGTCTATCAGTAAAGCAAGCCAAACACCCCACCCCTCCCACCCACTCATGATCTATTGATCTATTGATTCAAGTCATACTTTGGTAGTCATTTTGTATAAACGTAACATAAATATCATAACATAGCCTATAAACGTAACATAAATATCATAACATAGCCTATCTTTCATACTGATCAACGAATAAATGCTAACATATCAAAGTTTTTACATCAATAAAGCTAATATATCTTATCTTGAACAAAGAATATAATGTACAACAACAAACCAAGCATGCCTTAGACACGAATAAGCTGCCGAAATTAACAAAGTTCCCTACTTAACAACATCAAAGTATCTACAAAAGTAACCTATTCACACTTTTCCAAACATATTTCTAACATATCAATGTTAATTTTACATTATTATCGTAACATAATCTAGTCAACATATCGAACTATGAATAAATGTTAACATAACAAAGTTTTAACAACAGTAGAGCAGACTCAATATCACCTAAGCTAAGAACATAACATGCCTAACACATCTTACCTACGAATAAAGGTTTTCAGTAACAAAGTTCTTTATAGATAAAGTAAAGTAACTAACATTGACCATAAAACTTAGCATATATCCCATTTTCTAAACATATCCAACATAATATTACCCGAACTAAGAACATGGAGCATCACAACAAACCTTACGTATGAATAAACTACTAACACTGACAAAGTTCTAACACTGACAAAGTTCTGAGTGTAATATCGATAAAGTACCTAGCATTACACACACACACACACACACATTATTTATAGAGACACTTTACTCAATACATTATCCAGCCAAACTTCACACTAACTTACTGATCACAAGACTGTTATTTCTATAACGCCAGGTATCTGTCTACCGTTTTCTAAACGTTGCTGGAAAACATTTATATTTTTAACATATTTATTATAAACATTTCGTTTTCTTTTATATTTTCTTTTAAGCTTTTAATATTTTTCTTTATATTTATATTTTGTTAAAAGTTTTATTTTGTTAGTTAAGTTTTATTTCTTAAGTTTTTATTATTTAATGTTTTATTTTATAAATTTTACTTATTTATTTTAAATTTTTATTTTAAAACTTTTTTATTTATAAAATTTTATATATTTTATTAAAAAAAAGTTTTTAACAATAGGTATAAATAAAGTAGGCTTATAGCAAGCATTTAACAACACAAACAATTTTCAAAGTTGTATTATTATAATTGGTAATATCATAGCAAATAATAACAAACAAGGAATCATGGTTTCACTTCAATACTATTATTATATTCAAAAATAGAAATAATATACATGATTAACATTGTATATATATATATATATATATATATATATATAATTATATATATATATTATATATATATATATATATATAAAAAAAAAAATATTATATATATATATATATATATATATATATATATATATATATATATATATATATATATATATATATATATATATATATTATATATTTATATAAGTATACTTATATATATACTATACGAGTATATATATATACGAGTATATAATAATATATATATATATATATAATTATATATATATATATATATATATATATATATAGTATATATATATATATATATATATATATATATATGAATTTCAGTAAATAACTCGCACGCGGAGTCCAAGTTCGAATCCCGCTGATGGAAAGTAAAATCTCCTTTTGACTCATTCATTTTAAAATGGGGGGCCAGGCCTTTGATTACTCAGCAATGTGGGATGAGAAAACCGGGAGCTCTAAAAACTACGCTATTCTTTTTTGGAAACGTGGATGGTCTAGTGGTTAGAGCGTCCGAGTTACTGTTAACTCAGCGACGCGGAGTTCCAGTTTCGAATCCCGCTGATGGGAGTAAATCTCCTTTGACTCATTTCATTTTAAATGAAGAGTCAAAGGGACACTTTACTCTCCATCAGCGATTCGAACCTGGACTCCGCGTCGCCGAGTTAACAGTGACCGGGCGCTCTAACCAGCTAGATCATCACGTCCCAAAAAGAACGCTTTAAGCGTAGTTTTTAAAAGCACCCGGTTTTCTCATCCCTAATTGCTGAGTACTCAAAGCCTATTTTCTAAAGATTTATTATATATATATATATATATATATATAATATAAATATATATATATATATAATATATTATATATATATATATAGGATATAAAGAAGTAGACCTAAGGATATTAAATGTCTAAATATAGGAATGAGGCTTTAAAAATCTTCTACTTTGTCATTTACAAAGAATAATTAAGAACATGAAACAAAGTTTTAACTTTATCAACAAAGCCACCATAACATTACGTCAACTAAGAACATAATGTATTATAACATACCTAACATTACCTTACGTATGGAATATATTATAATATAGTATATATATATATATTATATTAGATATATATATATATATTATATATATTATATATATATATATATTATATATATATAGATAATATATATATATATATATATATATATTATTATATAGATATATATTGCCAAATTTTTCATTTTATTTGAAAATTTTAAAATGTATGGATTAAACAATTAAAAAGTAAAAAGTTTTTGATTTTTGCCTCAATGTTCACTTGAAACTTTAAGAAAATAAGGTAAAAAAAAATTAGTAAAAATTGAATTAACATTTTTTTTTTTCACTTTTCATCCACCATAAAACAACGCTTAAAATCATAAAATTTACTAAAATTTTTACATTTTTAAGAAGATTCTTTATATGTCTGGGTATTTATGAATTTTGGGTATTTACCCTTAATTATAAATACCCGGGAATTTTACATCACTAGAGAAGTTAACAAAATTTAATTGCGTCAGGTCAGAGAGAGAGAGAGAGAGAGAGAGAGAGAGAGAGAGAGAGAGAGAGAGAGAGCAGAAGAGAGAGAGAGAGAGAGAGAGAGAGAGAGAGACTCATTTGCCTTCACTGAGATCGTTCTCGTTCGCAACATGCGGTGGTTCGATCCCAGAGAAGGCAGTATTTCTTTACCTTCCCTATATGTTCTTTGTTTCAGTTTACAAATTTATTAATTGCGATTATGCAATATTTAACATCTAAAATATTAAGGAACGAGGGAAGGGACAGGCTGGACACCTGGTGATGTCGCTTTGACGGGAGCTCGGTTGCTTTAAAACTGTTCTTTGAATCCAACTTTTTGGTTGGAGATGGCTCAGTGGTAAAGCATCGCGTATATCGTTCTTATTCGCAGCATGCGGGTGGTTCGATACCAGAGAATGCAGTATTTCTTTACCTTCCTATTATATGTTCTTTGTTTGTTTGCAAACTTATAATTGCGATTTATGCAATACTTTAATATATATTATATATATATTATATTTATATTTATATATATATATATATATATATATATATATTATATATATAAATATTATATAATTATATATATATATATATAATAATATATAATATATATATATATATATATATATATATATATATATATATATATATATTATATATATATATATATATATAATATATATATGGAGGAGAGAGCAGCTCCTAGCTCAGTGGTTGAGCACTCGCTTAGCAAGCGAGGGGGCCCAGGTTCGAGAACTGGGTTGGAGCGAGAGAAGGTAGGCTATTCTCTATAACTCTAGCTTCGTCCCACTCAGACGTTAATGAGTACATTTGTGGTGTGCTTTGCTACAAATCGGATATCGCGACGTCCGCGATAGCCTGGCCAGCCATCGGATTTAGCCGTTAGGCCCTTGTTTCCCAAGGACCTTTCTCGAAGGGTCCCACTGACAGGACGAAAGTCCTTACTGGGGGTTGATGATTATTATATATATATATATATATATATATATATATAATATGATATATATATATATATATATATATATATATATATATATATATATATATATATATATATATATATATATATATATATATATATATATATATATATATATATATATATAGATATGTATTGGTGCACATTCGAACGTTCCACGAAAATCGGGAAACTATAAGAAATTCGCTGGATTTTCTGAAAATCTTGGTGCAGCCGGATGTAAATCCAGAATATCGTGGAACACATTCTATATAAGGCTCATTTTATTCTGGTTTGTGTTATAGACTCATCTTTCATACCGTTCAATTGAAAAATCAATTAATAAAGTATATTCACCTCCTCACTTTTTAAAATTTCATTAAATCGCTAAAATACGTGAAAACTCGCTAAAAAAGTTTTTGACGTTTTCCAAAACTTAATTTTGAATAATTTTTATTTAATAATGTAATCTCAGCATTTAACTGTTTTAGCTCCTAAATGAAAACTAAAGTATTACTTTAAATAAATCATAAAAAGTGAACATTGAATGCGATAAAATATGCAAATTTCGACCTTTCAATTCAATTTCATTTGTCAAATACACTACAAAAAAGGTCCACAAAAAAAAATGTCGCATCACAATGACAAAAATGTTGCAGCAAAGTTTTTAACGCCGAAAAGACAGTATTTTTTATGAAAGTATCTTCACGAAATTAGGAAATAATTAAAAAAAAAATTCGCTGTGGCATTTTTATCACATTTTCTTTCTGACATATTTTTGTAGCATACTTAAATTAAGCTTACTTAAAAATATTTGGCTACAATGTAAATGTTAGAGCTGCTAAACATTCAATAAATCTTCCAATGAAAAATATGGTTTGCTTATTCTTACAAACTTTTCATAAAAATTATTCAAATTACATTTCTAAACTGGATTAAGAAGAACGAATGCGAATAAAACATAGATTAAAAGCTTTGTTAAGTGATAGAGCACGTAATATTTAATAATAAATATTCTCTGTTGCTCCGTAGCAAATCACTCGCCATGATGAACGAGTTCATGACAAGCCGGAACGGAAGAATGTACAGTGAGCCAATCTCTTTTACCGTTTAGCTTTGGCTTACTCAGTAGTAAATGAGAATTTTTTTTATATATATTCTTTGTGAATAAATTAAAATAGTGAACAACTTTGTCCATCTCTACTGAGATCCTTTTCAGTCATTAGCCTTGTTTAACAATCTTTAGTCTATTTTAAGGGTTACTTTTTTCATAATTTCACCCTCCAAATAATTAGCTATGAATGTAATCGATTAAATTACACTGGCCAACAAAAAAAATTTTTTTTTTTGCTGCCAAGGATATTTGATCGAATTTATAGTATATCGGGTGTGCTGATTTCAGAAATGACATTAGTTTTCCAAGATTGGCTCTAGTTCTTGAGATACGGGGTGTTCCAGATTTACTCTTATACAAATATCTTTTTTAATGCATATTTTACAGTAATTTCGTTTTATTTCTTTTTAAGGGGCTTACCTTTATATATACTTTATATTTTTTTTTATTTTCAGAACACTATGAGTACTTCACGAAGAGCCTGTTTGAATAACCCCAATGTATTCTGCTACATCTGTGGGTGAATATTGCCAGAGAACCAAAGAAGAAATATTACTAACTTTGTGAAACAAGCATATCTTACATACTTTGGGAATAAACTCCGGAGACCAAGATAAGTCTTGGGCTCCCCATATGGTCTGTAAAACGTGTGTCGAAAATCTACGTCAGTGGAAAAATGGACGAAGAAAAGGTTTAAAATTTGGTGTGCCTATGGTATGGCGGGAGCCAAAGAATCAAGAATCACCACAGTGACTGTTATTTTTGCTTGGTTAATGTGAAAGGTACCAATCGTTACAAGAAACGTAAATTTGAGTATGCCGGATTTGGAATCAGAAAGCGAACCTGATCCCAACACTCGACGATGTTCCCCATTCCCAGTGTTCACCTACACTCCCAGACCTCAGCATTGTCTGATGAAGAAGATATCCAGGATTTGGTGTGCACACGTGCAGATAGTGGTAGTGAATATGAAGAAAGTACTTCTACACAGCAACTGTTCTCCCAGGAAGAGATCAATGATTTAGTACGAGAGTTAAGTCTCTCCAAGCAAGATTCTGAGCTTTTAGCATCTAGACTAAGTGAAAAGAACTGTCTCAAGGCCGAATGTAAAATAACTCTTTTTCGGACAAGAGAGGTAGTACTTCCATATTCATTTGAAGAAAGAACCTAGTATACTGGTAGGAACATCCCTGGACTCCTACTCCAAATGGGTTACCTAAATACCGACCGGAAGATTGGCGATTGTTTATGGATAGTTCAACGAGAAGCTTGAAGTGTGTTTTATTGTACAATGGCAATAGATATGCATCGATTCCAATAGGTCACTCATCAAAACTGAAAGAGGAATACGAAAATATAAGAATAATCTTGCAGAAGCTTAGATATAATGAACACAAGTGGTCTATATGCGTTGATTTGAAGATGGTCAACATCTTACTTGGGCAGCAAAGCGGATATACCAAGTACCTTGTTTCATATGCTTGTGGGATAGTAGGGCTAAAGAAGACAACTGGGAAAAAGTTGTATGGCCTGCTAGGAAAATATGACTGTAGGTGCATCAAATATCATTAACGAAACACTGGTTGACAGGGGAAAATTATTTTCCCACCACTCCACATCAAACTAGGACTAGTGAAGCAATTTGTTAGGTCCCTAGACAAGATGGTGAATGTTTCAAATATATTGCAGATTTTTTCCAGGGTTGAGTATGGATAAACTCAAGCTGGAATCTTTAGCGGCCCTCAATTCGCCAAATCATCAGGATGACAATTTCATAAATTCAATAGGACTGATATTGAAGCATCTGCCGGGAAAAGTTTTGTCGGTTGTTCAGAACTTTTTGGGAAACCATAAATCTGCCAACTATGTAGAACTGGTACAGAAAATGGGTCAGACTTTAAAAATTTTGAATGCTAATATGAGCATAAAAGTTCACTTTCTACATAGTCACTTAGATCGGTTTCCGGATAATCTAGGAATGTTATAGTGAGGAACAAGGGAGAGGTTCCATCAAGATATCAAAGTGATGGAAGAAAGATACCAAGGAAGATGGAATACACACATGATGGCAGGCTATTGTTGGAGCCTTCAACGTGATTGTCCACATTCTGCACACAGAAGACAATCATATAGACAGCGATTTGTAATGCATTAATTGTGATTTCATTGTACTGAATTGAATGTTTTGACCTATTAGCATTTTATGTACTTACTCATTAACAATTTGATATATATCTTTGTGTTTTTTTTTGTGTGAATTACGTAACAACCTAACATAAATTATTTATATTAATGTATTTTTGTGACCACCCTGTATCTCATAAACTAGAGCCAATCTAGAAAAACGGAGGTCATATTCGGAATCAGGGCAACAAGTTACCTATAAGATGACCTTCAAATGTTTTGCCGCAAAATCTTTAATGGCCAGTTATTATGAATGTAATCAAATACGTAAATGTTCATATTTTATTTATACATAAAATAAAGATAAATAATAATACTACTATAATAGTTTAATTAAATATATTTTAAATAATATATTCAAATTAATTTTTTGAAGAATTTTTCTAATATATTTAGTTTCATTAAATTTATAATATTTTTGTATAACATTTTTATTAATCATAAATTATAAACTTATAATAAATAATTAATTATTCAATGATTATAATTATTATTATTATTATTATTATTATTATTATTATTATTATTATTATTATTATTATTATTATTATTATTATTATTATTATTATTATTATTATTTTATTTTTTATTATTATTATTATTATTATTATTATTATTATTATTATATTATTATTATTATTTATTATTATTATTATTATTATTATTATTATTATTATTATTAAATAAAAATGCACTTTCTGAGACAATCCTTGATGCTGACTGAATCTTTATACGTTTTAGAGAATTAAATTTATAACGATATTTTTTTTATCTAAAAATGAGTCAAAAAAAAAAAATATATATATTTAAACGAATAAAAATATACATACCTTTGTATCATATTTTCTAATGTAGGACAATTCATTTGACAGAAAGAATTCTATATTGGAAGCTATGCGCTCTCAAAATTCTTTTTGATTATATACCCCTCATACTCAAAAGTCATATGTTCTGTTATATCTCTAACTTTATTCTTACTTTCCGCTATCGATCTTCTTAGCTGGACCTCTTACTCTGTTAATTCTTATTCCGATGCCATGGCTCAACTTTCCGTTTTTCCACTCATTTCAAACCTGTTCACACTTTTGCATCTATGACTGCTTCTTGTCTTCAGCTTTCCAATTCAATTCTTGTCGATCTGGATGAGATTTCTAGGTGGTGTCACTGCAATCTTGTAAAATTCAGCTCTATTTCTTCATACCTACTTCTCAATAAACACCTCCCATCTTTCTTATTTCCTTCGACGGCTCTAACGTCCCACCTGTGAATAACATAAACATGGAAGTGATATATATATATATATTATATATATATATATATATATATTATATATATATTATATAATATATATATATATATATATATATATATAATATATATATTATATATATATATATATATATATATATATAGGCAAATTTGTAGAAACTGTACTGTTAGTAACGAGTTAAAAGTTTGGCTGGTTTTTAATTTCGCGTCTTTCGCTCTCTCTCTCTCGCTATTATATATTATATGCAAATCGACGATATTTTTATCATCTAAATTAAGTAGATAGGCAATGCTCAGCCTACGAATTCCCTAAAACGGGGGGCAAACTTAAATTTTTTTTTTTTCCAGATCATAGAGACTGAAACGAATAAATGTGAAGCAACATATCTTCATTACTAGGAGTCTCTTTTATTATTTAATTGTTATTTCATTATTTATATTTGATATTTTTATATTTCAAACCATATAAATCTAAATGTACATTAATT